>BLKR01002001.1:0-231208 GCA_011170035.1 Teleogryllus occipitalis
GCATATAGGTGTTTCCACGTAAGAAAAGACCCTAAAAATTCAAGATGGCGGAGTTTCGGCACTGCCAACCTCATCGAAATAAAACGCGAAAGCGCCGACGCGACTTGTTTAAATGTAGTACGTAGTGGCCTTCAAAAATTCAGATATGCTGAAATGATTTGTTAATATTGTTTTACGACTTATAAATCGCAACAGGCATATGGTAAAATAATTTAATTTATAATTTATATATGAAATTTGTTTTTATTAATTAATTATAATATTAAATATAATACTTTTAATGAAATTACTTATAAAATTAAAAATATTTGAACTCTCAATTAATAAAATTTTATTGAAACTGAAGAATAAATGAAATAGTTATATGTTATTTTATTATACAATAGGAAAAAAAGGTATAAACGGGATTTATAGAGATGAAATGAAATACAAGACTCAAAATAATTTTCATTTTCCAACAGTACACAATGAAGTGAAATAAAACTATTCTTTACTGAACTAGAAATATTTGTATAATAATAGTTTTATGCACGTAATATCGACACATGACCACGATCAAAGCATATCTAAGGAATGAACAAATCTACTGTATGAAAATGACAATGTTTGAAATTTCATGAAAATTGAATTGATCAGATATATGATTTGATATAATGCGAAGGTTCAGTAAAGAATAAACTGATGCACCATGGGTGGTCAATTTTAATGACAAATTGCAAGGAGCAGTGATTAAAATTTCTTGAACACCGATGGTCCACAGCAATTTATTTTCACAAAAATTATTGAATTTTTACAACAATTTTAAAGCCTAATGCCCCTGGGCTTACAAACATTACAAAACATCCTGGCATTTACCTTAAGCGATCAGGGAAAACCAGGGAAAACAAATTAGTATGCTACCATATATATAAAAAAAATTGAATAAGAAAGTGAATTAATCCTCAATTGGATTGTAAAAATATTATCATTAAAAATCAACATTAAGAAATTTGGCTGACTTTACAAATTAATAAACTACTTTAAAATTTTACATATATTGATAGCATACCCATCCTTCCGATCAGGATGACGACTGAGGGCCGATTTCTAGCATGCATACAGAAACATAAGTCAAAATAATGGAGACATTTACAATACATGAAATAATATACATAAAACATTCCATATTTATAAAATGAAAAATCCAGTAGACACAGCAACCCTGCAACATAGAACAATCAATGCAGTATCTATTGTCCAATCATGATAAATTCAATAAACAGACATGTTATTGTTATAGCACTCGTACATTTATTATCCAAAAAAGAATACTGCGAACAATGACTAGCACTCATAAGCTGGAGTCTTGCAAACCCTTGTTCAAAAAATTAAGGATTCTTCCACTACCGTGCATGTACATATTTGAAATAGTTGTCTTCACAAAGAAGATTCTCATGGAAAACAAAGACACTTTCACTCTAAATTCAGGTGTACACAACTATAACACTCGACAAAAGGATAACCTACATGTTCCCCATTCTGAAACTACACTTTATCAAAAAAGTACCCTAATAGAGGGCATTACACTTTACAACAAATTGAGCCATGATATTAAAGATATGAATACAATACATAGATTTAAAAGTAAATTGAAAGCTTTCCTGCTTAACAACATATTCTACAGTGTGAAGGAATACACAAATCACACCACTACCTCCCTTAAAAAACAAAAATAAAAATTCTAATCCCACTGATTCTGTTTCATGTTGACTGTTCAAGTTGAAGCAAAGAAAAAAGAACTGGCATATCCCATCCTGCCTGTGTTAAATTGCAGTTGGACTGATGTAGAAGGAGAATGCCAAACCAAAATTGTATTTCCTTCATCCTGAATTTGCTAAATGCACTAGGCATCATTAATATCGTTAAATCATTTCTGAATGAATAGTATTTTATTATTAGTATTGTTACTATTATAATTGATATTACTATTATTAGAATTGTTATTATTATTATTATTATTATTACTATTATTATTATTACTATTATTATTATTACTATTATTATTATTATTATTATTATTATTATTATTATTATTATTATTATTATTATTATTATTATTGAGTATTGTAAGATCAATGACTAACTTGATCAGGGTTTTTTGTCCAGTTTCCCTTGATCCTTTGAGCAAATGCTGAGATGGTCCCCCTTGTTTTGATTTCTGGACAGAAAATGTAACTTCACTCTGCCACATCTGACTCGTCATACACGATTGAAATTGTATCTGTGACTCAATAAATATTATTATTATTATTATTATTATTATTATAAGATCAAAAATTATTCCGAGGAAATTATGTTCTTGCAATGAAAAACAAAAAATTAAAAAAGGACATTATCACATTTAAATAAAAAAAATTGCTACTTAACTTATATATTACTTCAAACTCCAGTAACATATGAAAAACGAAATTGTCCAGAAGAAAAGTTGGCCCAAGAATTTTTGCTTCACATTACAGTATTCAATATAATATGTAACCAAAAAAAATTACCTACAAAACCAATAAAATTTACAAACATAAATAGAAAATCATTGAAACATAACTTCAAATGAAATGTTAATAACCAAAAAGTAATATAGCCCATCAGTAGTAAACATTAAATTTTACTCTATATCATGCCAAATAATATCATGAAATAAGTACTTACTAATTTCACTTAACATCTGATTACCATTTGAACAAAACATCTAAATAAAATGATGTATGTTCTGAACTCCATTATTGCATATCTGAAACATTTATTAATGTAATGTACGTTTCACACACATGCTAAATCTTTCAAGTGTATTCATTTATATCATTTAGCATCCATACTTAAACAGAACACAAACTCAGAGGAATTGGCAGTAATGATTAATTGTATTACAGGGATAATGTAAAGGAAATTGATTAACTGTTAATTCATTGGGGTTAATTAATGTTAATGAAATGGTGCTCTTAACTAGTGTCTTCGGTTGAATTGAGAAGGCAGGAGTTCACTCAGGATCTCACACTCATTAAAACTATTAATGCACACTCACTGCAATAACCACAATTCCATAATCGAGTTTATTCTAGCTATACCTTTTCTGGGGCACAGTGTAACCGAATTTGTTCTTAATCTTGACTTGGTGGTTGCTTTATGGGGGCAGGAGTTTTATAATTTGAGGCACATCTGAAATATTGAGTTACATATTTCACAAGAATATCACTTTTGTTCCAAACACTTTAATGCTTACTCACTGTTTTCACTTTTGCAACCCTACTCGATCCAAACACACAACTGAAGCACTGGCAGGAACAATTGACTGTAATGTAATAATATTAATGTAACAACTTGCAATAATCACAATTCCATAATCGAGTACATTCTAGCTATACCTTTTCTGGGGCACAGCGTAACCAAATTTGTTCTTAATCTTGACTTGGTGGTTGCTTTACGGGGACAGGAGTTTTATAATTTGAGGCACATCTGAAATATTGAGATACATATTTTACAAGAATATCACTTTTATTCCGTCGTGTAATATATGAATATATTTCAATAAAATAATTATGATTCACACACACACATGTTCATTGTGAAGACGTTCTTGAGGCATGCAATAAAAAGTCAATAATTATTATGACATTGATGGCTTACCCCCACAATTACAGCTACCTTTGCAATGATACTGCTCTCAGGAAGTTTCACTTCTTTACGAGAATTTTTCTCGCTCTTGTACTTATGAACATTAAGAAGGACCTGCCTTTCACCACTCGATAAAATCCACTTCCCCTTCTGCTTCACTGGAGAGTTATTTCTGGAATTACCTGACATTTCTAAAAATGTCAAGCCCAGCACACAATAAGATTTCCCTTAGGAAACAATTCGCGCACGCATGCGGCTCACTCGCATAAGCTCACAATCTCCACACAACGCTTTGCTGGTTGAAACCGTTGAAGTTGGCACTAATTCATTTCGCTCGCATGCATGCCAGTCTCCAGCCAAAAAAAAAGTCCCTGGCAGCTATACTTCCATTAGGTGGGGAATTTACGTTGGGGTTGGCACCTACTTTCTCCAACCTAAATGGTAATCAAAAGTCCCTAAGTCAATGTAGTTTGTATGGCGGGTGGTTTACGGGAGGTTGGTATTGCCAAGCTCTCTGGGTCACATCTTACGTGAAATAAATCTAGACATTGATGGTATTCAGCACCTTTCCCATCGTTGGCAAAGATGTGTAGACGCTTTGGGGGATTATTTTGAAGGTTATTAGCTCATAAGAGTACGAGTATAATAGGTACTCTTGTTTTGTGAGTATAAGTAATACGAATAAAGCAATGATCTCCATTTGCGCATTTTTTAATGGCCCTTACACACAGCACCTTGTACCCGGATCACAATGAGCACTGTGAAGGACAATCCAGCGACTTTCAATCGTATATCCTGATTTTTGTTTCCTGAAGCTTTATTGACTGATAAAAAATAGTTGCTGTTACATCTGAAATGAACCTTGTATGTATATGTAAACACACACACACACACACACACACACACACACACACACACACACACACACACACATTGTTATATATCCGAAACTGTCATAAATGTATACTAATTAATTTGGTGTCATTAAAATTCAAAGAACATGAAAGCTCATTGTACCATGTTTCTCTTTCAGCATTAGTACAATTACTACAATCCACACTCAACACGAATAATTAACTTTCTATCTCAGCAACTTAACGTCAAACTTCTGCAAGTAATCTAGAGTAAAAAGCGATTATTCGAACAAATTTGGCAATGAAAATTCATATGTTGCAGGGGAGTTCTGAGCAAAGCAGTGTCATAAAACATTCATTAGCAATCACTGTTGAAGCTCAAACGGGCAATTACAAATTATTTTCGTGTACGTATTCGCAATATTCCAATTTCCGTTCACAATTTATGCGACCCATCATGAATTCTGCATGCACAAGCTCGTAATCTGTTTTGCTCGTTCGAAGGCTGTCTCTGTTTCCTTCTCATTGCAAATTACGGATTCTGTTCGAAGGAATTCAAAAGGGTACTGCCTGGCACACGGTTGTGACTCAGAATGGCGTTACATAGGAATCTTACAAACCAATCTACAGTAACTTAATATTGCAGAATAAGGGACTCAGAATAAGAAACGAACTTTGTTTCCATAGTTTGTAGTTTTTCTCGAATTATTCAGATGGGCTAGAGAAAGCACTGTTTGCAAGGAGATAACAATACCCACATCTATCTCGTAGAAACAACCGCCGGAAATTATCGTATGTAAACGTATTCGCGTAAATTTTCGAATGAAAAAAAGTAGTTGAACATCCTACCTGCTCTCTTGTAGTTTAAGAAAACATCATTGTTTTATTCAAATAATCGCCTAGAGATGGCGTTGAATATCCCCAAAGAAATGCATTATTTCACAAACGCAGTAAATAAGAAAGTAGCACATAACATTGTCCCTTTAAGTTCACTAAGTTACTTTAAATTCAAGTATGTAGGTTTTCTATTTTATAATCTCAAAATATACAAAGCAACTGACGAAAGTTTTAAATTGTGCCCTTAGATTAATCTGTAAAAATTATTAAATTTTTTTATGTTGTGCTTTAAAAGAGTGCTATGTTCTTGTGAATTGAAACGAAGTTGAAAACAGTGGAGTGTATAGAAATAGTACGTAATGTAATTCCTTAATAGCAGAATGTAAGATAGAACAGAGATGAAAAAATTGCATAACAGCAATGAAATGGAGCGTTCAGAAAGCTTTGTATAACGGTTTAGTAATCAAAGCAATAATCGAACAGAATTATTATTGTTAATTTATTTATGAAAAAATTATTCGAAATTGTTGTAGTAATCTGTCCCCACTTTCTTGCAGAAGTAATAAATATTCATCTATCCACTCTAATATTTCAATAAATTCTCCATTACTTTAAATTTGTTCTTGTGATATTCACCTTATTGGCGAGCTTCTTACAATACAGACATAATTAGGTGTTATTTGTAAATCCTTCTATAGCAACTGTTTATTTTGTATTAATTATTAACTAAACAAACATATTCATGATTGCTCAGAGATCTTTCGCCCATACTGCGTCATGCAAACAAATGTATTGCACCTAAAATTTGGGGAGCACTAAATGCGAAAAACAATATATTAGGTATTGTTTAATATATATAATTCTAATTTGATAACGTTTTCAATTGTACTATAGTTACCATTTTATGAAATTTTAGTGGAAAAAACGTTTAGTACATTTGATGAATGACACGAATTGTGTTGTGCTCAGAGTAGAGCTTGACCTCACCATTCCGCTAGTAAATTTTGTTGAATCGACCAAAGGAACAACTGGCTTTGATGCTATAGTGGTTATCAGACCGGGCTACTGATCCCACCTTCGCGGGTACAAACCCGATCAAAGTGGGGGTATTTTTGAGGAGCCAAAAAACGACGACATGCGTGCGGAGACCTGTCGGCATGTGGAACAAATCCCAGGAAAGGCACTTGGCCGATCCTGGCAAAATTAAATCCTCTAGAAATTTAACACCAATCGGAGTTTCGATTTGAATTACTAGATAAGATTGCAGATATTGTATCTTGGTCTGCGCTATCTAATTATTTAAACAAAACGACAAAATTGTCACACTAGCGCCCCTAGGGAGAACAATGGCAAATTACCCTAGTTATACTTGCCCGGGAGAAGACTAACAAGAAGGCACTAGGGGCTCCTGTAGACAAGCCTACACACTGACAAGTGTATGGCGCTAAAAGAAGACCAAAGGAACGACATGTTAAACGTTCACGATTGCGACTGGAGAGGCTGCGATGTGAAGCACCGCGAGACTCATTTGCGTGACGGTTCCGGAAGGAAGTCGCAGAAAAGTCTCCCGCGTCCCCGGAACAATGTTCGTGGCCATGTTGCTTGCTGGCACGGAACGGCTAATTGTTTTGCTTATCAGAGCAGAAACGAAAGGAAATGAAATTTGATGAATGGTAATCCCCTTCAAGAACGTCCTTTCATTAGCAAGGACATTAAAGAAGATGGACTTGAAACGGTTGTTGTGAAACGAAGTATTTTGGAGTCTCGTTCGAGTGTGTGTTTTATTATTAATAATTCTAGTTCGAACTGAGCAAAGATTAGTCATTATTGGTTTATAAAGAGAAAATAGTGTCATAATGAAACTCATTTACAAGTGACACTGAATTGTGCGTTGCAACATTATAGGGCTCGTAGTGTGTGCTTGAGTGTACATTTTCTAATCCCATATTAACAAATAAAATATCTTCGAGATTTGAGATTAAATTTAGCAGTATATAAACTAGTTAAATGAGATAATAACGTGTTATCTATTTATTCATATTCTTAATACATTAGATCTTAAATTATGCAGAATCAGAGATTCGTCCAAATGCTGCAAGCTCTGACAATGATCACTACGCTATCAAATAGATCTTAAATATTTCAAATATTGACTCCACATCATAAGCCCCCTTATCTCACCCATTTCTCAAATCTCCAGCAATAACTCCTAAACGCCCCACCCTGATTTCCCATCAAGAAGTCCAGAGGGGTCATCTACTTATTTTTACTGTATATTATTGTGGCCAAAGGCGCGTTGTTTGGGCAGGATCAGGTGAAGGATGCTTTTCGGGGGACTCTTGATCCTACATACAGAAGTCCGACGGGGAAACTGATATCTCCCGTCAGATTGCCCAGGTTCCAACAGTACCCACGTTGGTACTCTGAAGGTGTAGGCAGTGGGGAGACAGGATGGGGGCTCCGAGCCGCCCAGACCTTAGTGCGGGTGGCCCCCAGTTGGGCTCTCGGCTTCGTCGTGGCGGTGGCCCGATACTATGGTCAAAGAGGAGAGACTTGTTCCCGGCGCACGTGAGTGGCGCATTGTCGAGACTCCGGTACTAGCCTGGATAGCTAGGAGCTCTGCGCTGGCTGGGCGGCCCTTACCCAGGCATTGTATGGGAATGTTGCCGTGAGGGCAAACTGGGTTCCGACTGTATCCAGATAGTCTTTCAGCGTACTTGTGCGTCTGTTCAAATTGTATATTATTGTGTACATATGTACCGCATATCAAGAAGAGGTTATGTACGCTGTAACAGAAAAGTATTTAAAAAATAAAAAAAACCAAATATTTATACTTGAGAACTTTTTCTCAATTTATTACAAGGTATCAACCTTACCAACAATATATTAATAAAATACACTCTAATTTCACTCAGAATCGGAGATTCTTATCCTCATCGACCACTTGTGCTAAGGGAGTTGGAATACTCATAACAACTAAACTTTCTAAAATGTAGGAAGGCTCAAAAACAATTTTACGAGCCCAGGGCGCATCATTTATGTCGTGACCGCCCGCACGCATTTGAATGACCCGCCGCCGAGCGACGTCAGCGGGGCGTTACCGCCCCCGGCGGGAGAGGAAGGCGACCGTTGCGGGCCGGCCTGGGCTGTCCGCGCGCGGCCGTCACGCCCGAGCAAGCGGGTAGGGACTCGCCACCGCCCCTACTCCGCAGCTAGTTGGTGGGCCGCTAGTCGTAGCGGGCTATAAAAGGGCTCCGACCCGACGCCAGGACAGACAGCGAGCGACGGTGTTAGCGACTGGGTTCTGGCGAGTGACTTGAGGTGTATAGAGTGGTGATCGGCTACGACGACCTGTGCGACGAAAGAGGAACTCTCCAGTGGATATTCGATGACTCGGCTGCTTTTGGGACTTCTTCTGGACAACGGTGACACGGCTTCGAATTTGGTACACTCTACTGGTGATACGGAACTTCGGCTATTGTATCTGTCATTGAATAAAAATCGTTTTATGAATTCTTGCCTTTTGATTGGATACTACAATTTTTTAGTTATGCGCGATGGTAACATATATTTCGAGTTAATGTTCTCATACTATCGTAATTTGGGAAAACTTATTTTTACGTCATATTTGTTTCAAACCAATCCAAACATAGCAGTAGTGAACTCAGGGAGTTTTGTATCAATTATTATAAATAATACGGAAATATATTTCTTTGCGTACTACAGTTTGCTGATGTAATTCATTGACACAAGATAAGGTTTCTGAACTCGCTTTGCAAAAAGTGAGAGCTATTTGTTGCGGTGCTCCTGGCACGTCCGTTTACTATCACTGCTGCGCGAGGAATGCGTAAACATCGCTAAGGTCTTATTTCTCACACAAGGATCCTACTTCAGAACAATTTTCAGACCTTGCCTGGAATATAGCTATTTAGATTTCTACTCGATATCCGCGTTCAAGTTAAGCAAAACATCACATTCGCACAGACGCCAGAGGACCCTTATTAATTGACATTTTATTAATTACTTACTTTAGTCAGTTTTTATCACAACGAAGCATAAGACATTCATAAGAGAAATGTGAAAATCAAACTGTCAGCTGTAATTTAAGAAGTATGTTTAAACATTCCCCTGCGCTTGACTCAAATGGGCCAGCGAAAATACCACGCGAGCTGCCGAAAATCAGCCGCCACCCACGGTTTGTGAGCAATTCTAGAGAAAGTCTCCACAGATATCAATTTTTACTTTTCCTTATACGTACGTATTTAAGTGGGAGTATACGTAGTATAGAGAAAGTTAATATAAAGTAGTACAGAGGAAAATATTGTTTCTAAATATAACTTTTTCAATAAAGTTTACTTATAGATGTTTTTCATTGTTTAATAATACAGCAATTGTTAATACAGAAACTTTAAATTATCTCTAATATTGGTTTTTCAAAATTACTTAGTACATGAAACTAAAAACGGCTCATTTTTGAAAAAGTGCGAGCCAAATTTTCTCAAACATTGCCGTATTTTTTTTATCGGAAATCTGTACGTTGGAAAAATGTTCAATTCTCCGCTATATTCCAAAAGTCTTATATGTAGGCGTTTTAATAAACACAGTATTAAAAATATCGATTAAACGGAAACGAAAAGTAAACCATCACGTTAATTCAAAAATTTTCCTAAATATTTATAATATTTATTTATTATTATTATAATAATTATTAAATGTTGTGCCTTATAACATTTTGTCAAAAGATTGTAAGTATCAAGGAAAATGAGGCATCTGCGCGCGCTTACGAAAATGCCAAAAGATTATGGCTTAAAATTGGATACCATGGCATGAAATTGGCACAAACAAATTGTTAATTTTGGCAAGATGAAATGTTTCAATGATTCAATGGACTGGGTATTGTGGTTCACGTGCGGAATACTGAAAGAATAATACGGTGTATTTGTGCTCGTAATTTAATCTTTAGGTAGTGAGTATTTGCAATGCGTTAATTCGAATTGCTGTATTTGTGAGAAATAAGTTCGTTTTGTGATAACGTTCTGGCTACAGTATCATTAACAAACAACAGTTTTAAAATTAGTGATGAACCTCGCTGTTTCTTTTTAATTATCTTTGCCTATCTTCACAAACAATTTCATGGAGATTTCAGTACGAGGACAGCAGATATATGCAATGAAATACATCAAGCAAACTGGACACTTTGGTAGGCCACCGTTCTAATAACATTAGAGTGTTCCTCCCTGAGAGGCGAAAATTATTAAAAGTACAAAATAATTAATAGTTCATTTTTGTATTCCTTAAACAGCATTTTATTTTACGTATACCTAGAGTCTGCGGATATGTATGATGCACAGAAATTGTTATGTAATGCTACAAATAACTAATGTCAAGATTTTAATTTCAATGCACTTATCCCGATAGTGATACCCCGAGAGCCTAGATACCGAATATTTTTTTAAAAAACTGCTGTCAATCTTTCCGTTTGTGAATATGACAAGCTAGAACCTAAAACACACATTGGTGTTTTCCAAATATTAGTATTCCTCAATTAAACTGGCTCAACAAAGCCTTGCAAATTCGCAGATAATCTTTTAATTTCGTAATAAATGCACTGAATAACATTACACAAACGCCATTTTTGTGTGTTTTTTAGCTTATTGAAAACTTACACTAATGTAATTTTTTTTGTACATATCTCTTGTCAATATTTAAATTACTGACGATTTTATACATTATTGCATTTGTGAGTAAACGTGCTCAAATGTTTTCTTAAAATGTTTCTGGAAAACTCAAAACGTTTCTTTAAAAAAATGAACTAAAACTGCTTATTTTTAGAAAAGCTCAAACGAAGTTTCTTTTCGAAAAACGGCTTCAAACAGTTGAATGAAAATATGAATATAAAAATAGCCTTCAATATCCAATGATATTCTTAAACTCCTATTTTAATTCAACTATTAGGGGACCGAAAAATTGGAAAAAAGTGAGAAAAAAATTGCTTTAGGGGCCAATAGACAGCAGTTTGGAAGAGGGTGGGGGTTCCTTTTCTAGCAAGGCTAGCAAGGCTAGACTAGACTAAATAGGCATTAGGAAAACTAACTAGTACGAGAAAGTATGCGCCTTTGTGTAGCACCATTACTTTTAATGTAAGTTATATTGAACAAATACAATTATTAAATTCAATTAATGAATGGATACTTTCTTAATGCAGTTTTGCATTTCGGAAATTTTATCACTGCAATTTTATACCAGAATATAATATCAAACAAGGTGTAAACAAGAAACGTGATCTCTGAGAGACGAGTAATTCCTGATTGAGTGCAATAATTTAAAAACTTTAAATCATTCCTAAATGACGTGTCTAGAGACAGAAGAAGGCAGATTCCATTTCCATCGCCCTTTTGCACGCAGACGCAAAGCTGCGAAGTAACTTGGGCTTCTTAATAATGGAGCCCCGTGCTGGAACTTGGGAGCGTGAGACGCCACTGCGACGCTATCGTACGTCCTTCCGCCACCGCTGTCTGCCTCTGCTTCCACAACCCCCACCGCCTCCACTCCATTTCCGCCTCCCACCCTATGACTCCACCTCAGCCCCTGGACTCTCTTCCTGCTTCCAACCCCGCTCCCATCGCCGCCCCCGTCCCGCCTCCGCTGCCACCGACACCTCCGCTCCTACCCCGCCTTATGCCCGTCTCCGAGTCCGCCACTGCCTCCGCTCCTCGACTGCAATCCTGCCGCCAACCCCGCTCATACGACTGACCCCACCACAGCCCGCGTCCGCCGCCCGCCGCCACTGCCCGCCTCAGACCCCGCCTCCGCCGCCCGCCTCCGCCGCCCGCCTCCGCCGCCCGCCTCCACTGCCCGCCTCAGCCACCTCCACGAACTCCGCTCCCGCCCCGCCGCCGCTCTGCCTCCCTTCTACCGTTTCCACCTCCCTCGCCTCTTCCTAGCGTCCGCTTCCCCCTCTGCAGCCCCCTACTCTCGCTCTAGCTCCCTCTCCCGCGGCCGCACCGCCAACACCAGAGCCTCCTTAATCGCCGCCACTCCCTCCACCCCCACCACTGTCACCGCCGCCGCCTCGTCGTGAGAACGCGGTCGCATCTGCAGCCAACTCCGCGGCGCCTCAGCTTCCCGTGACGGCGAGCGAGCGAAGTGAAGTTGTCGGTGTCGTAACTCCTCCCCCTTCCCCGCCCCCGCCCACAGCTCCCTTTGTGGTGCGGGGCCGCGCCTTGTCGCGGTCGGTTCGGTGCAGGCGGCCACACCGCGGGAGCGGAGGGGAGGGTGGCGGCGGAAATAGCGGCAGTGAAGGTACAGCTGCTGTGAGGGGGGAACTGGCGGCGGCGATGGAGGATGTCGCAATCGAAGGCTGCAGAGCTGGAGGCAGAGTGACGAAGACGGCTGGAGCGGTGGAGACGACGTGGGCGGCGGCGAGGACGGCGGTCTAGGCGACGGGGTGGGGGCCAGCGTAGGCGTCAGCGTTGGTCGCGGCACGAGTGTCGACGGGGGGGGCGGTCCGGGTGGCAGTGTGGGCGGCGGCGAGGTTGGCGGCGGTCTTGGTGGCGGCATGAGGGTAGCGTGTGGATGGCGTGTGAGTGGCGTGGGGGTGGCGTGGGGTGGCGTGGGGGTGGCGTGGGGGTGGCGTGGGGGGTGGCGTGGGGGGTGGCGTGGGGGGGTGGCGTGGGGGTGGCGTGGGGGTGGCGTGGGGGTGGCGTGGGGGTGGCGTGGGGGTGGCGTGGGGGTGGCGTGAGAGGCGGCGTTGGCGGTGGCGAAGTTGGCGGCGAAGGCGGCGGTATGAGTGGCGATGAGGGCGGCGTGGGCGGCGGGAAGGGTGGCGACGAGGGGGCGGCGAGGGGGGCGGCGAGGAGATGGGGTCGAGGAAGAGACGCGAATATAAGCGGGTGACGGAGGAGGTACGCTTTATCGAAAGGAAATGCCAAAAGGAGTGTTGTCCCTGGAGCGGTCCAGGCGTTTTCTACGAAATACGAGGTTACGACGATGACTTTAAGATATATAACTTTGCCCAAACTCATGTTCCCATCAATATATTGTTTCTTGGAAATTTTCCGGGCGGTCGCCTGCCACCTATAGAACATATTTCGGCTGTTTCCAGGAAGAGACAATATTCGCTTCTTGTTCCCCGACGTGTATCCTGTTGTGCTCCACATTTAGTGTATTATTTTGCGCTATGGGATACGCAACATTGTACTACAAATCAGTGACGTAGCAAAGAAAGAGGCGAAATTATTCCTGATAAACACATTCGTAGATAAAAATGTCATTTTATTACGTTCATATTTAGAGAAATCAACATTTACATGCGGAAAATTACTTTACATTTGATATTATTCATATAAGCCTGGATGAACAAACTGAATACGCAAAGGATCCAAGGTTTCATTCAATATTTTCATGTGCAGGAATAGTTAGAACATGTGTACACGTTGTGTGTTATACGTGTGCATGTTATACGCGTTGTATATTATTGCTTTCATCGATCATCTTTTTTATCTTAGTTATGTCTCTCCTTGAATAAATGCATGCTCAAGATGCAACTTTAAATAGAACTAGTGGGACTAAAGCATTCACATACTTTCTTGCATTATTTCTAACTTTTAATATTATTCAAAATGTAGATAGTTAAACGAAAATTAGACCAGCGCCAAGTTTTAAGCGTCCTGTAATCTATCCGTTGAATTGAATTTGCCTTATTTTACGTGGCGAGACTCAGGCCATGAGGCCTGCTCTTTCGTCTGACCACACAAATTTCGTTACGCTCCTTTCACCTACTATGGGAGAAAGAAGGTATTGCTTGGGCAACGAAACAGGCAATTTGAATTTGGCTCAGAGGCTTCATTTTAGGCTTGAGGATCTTTTACATGCAGTAAATCTACTAACATGGGACAGCCGGCTTTACTTCCCCTAGGATTTTTTCGCCCACGGCTTCGATCGGGTTTGAACCCGCGAACTTGGGTATAGCAGTCCGATACGCTAACCGATATACCATCGCCGCCGCGCCACTATACCATCGCCGCCGCCGTGAAGAAAACGTAAAAAAAAATAGAGCCGGTTTTGAAAAAATGCTTTTTTCATTAATTGCATTAACTTCAAGCAGAAATTACGCAAAAACTGCTGTTTTAAAAACGATATTGCATTATCTTTTTTTAAAAAACTGATTTATTAGAACATATTTCATATAAAACAAAAAATCAGTATCTTCAATACTGCACTTTTGCGATGTCAACTTTTTGCAATTTTTGACAATACTGAGAGTTCGCCGAAAATTGAATCAGCACCAATTTTATTTACGTTCTTTGATTCGAGGCGAAAATTTAAACAATAAATTTTGGACCCGTTTTTGAGAAAATGATTATTTAAAAATTGCCTATATTTCACGCAAAATTGTGCCAAAACTACTAATATTGTCGGAGCAATCCTTCATTATTTTATACATTACAATTTTTTAAATATGTATTATAACTCGCACGCTTTGTCACGCCTGTGCATACAGTGCATACACATATAAATTTTGTAAATATTGAAGCTACATTTACTTGTAAATACCCGTCAAATATCTGTTTCAAACTTTCAGATCGATCGGAGAATATCAATTTTCTAGAAAATCGTCAAAACCAGGGTTCAACCTGGGTTCCGCAGAACGCTATGGCTCCCTAGAACGTTGGCAGGAGTTCCGCGAGTGATAACTATTTGCTCATTCAAAAAAACACGTAGAATGGTAATTCTCTATACAAGGAATTTTCCTGGTATTATAATATGAATATGGATTGGATATAAAAAGGCAGCCCATTGCATAAAATAAATATAAATATTTTATGAATAAAAATATTTTGAAATTCGGTGCTTCAAATACACCGATCAAGACGCATGACGTCACATATGAGTTCTGTTAGCCTCATTCTGTCTGTTAAATACAATCACCTAAAAGTTAGTATTTATTTTGTTTTATATCGAAATTATTTATTTACAATTAATTTTACAACTCCTATTAATTATTTACAGTAATTACGTATCTGAATTAGACTACGGTAGAAATAATGAATATGTGATTGAAAACTGGTAAGCTTCATTCCACGGACGCGGAAACTAGTTCTAATACTGCTGAAAATGGACTAGATGTAAGTACCAAAAACTGATACAGTTTTACCTATTCGTAAAAAGTATAATGAAGCATTTATTAAATTTGTATTTACTTAGATTGATGATGGAAATGAATTAAAAGGGTCATGCATTGAAGGTGAACATGTGATCCCCAACAATCCACCAACTTGAAAAGCTCTTTGAACACAAATCATCCAACTTTACAATGTTGAGTATTTTAACAGAAGATGAAATGAGTTGAAGAATAGAAAAAAGACCTAAGAACTTTGTTAAAACGATAATGATAATGCATTGGAGGTATCACATCTTGTCAGTTATCTTATTGCTAAACAGAGTGAAGATCCAGAACCATCCCAGAAATTTTTATCAAGTTCTGTATAAAAGATGTAGTTACTGCCACAATTGGGGAAGAAATGCTAAATTGTATACCCCTTTCAGATACTTCAAGTTCAAGACATGCGTCTATTTTTTGTGAAAATAATCCCATAAGATGTTTGCAAGCTTCTGAACATGGATTTACTATTGAACTTGACGAAACTACAGATATCGCTGTATTAGAGATCTAGGTCGTTATCGTGAGATTATATCCATGGAGCAGCTGCTCAAGACGATATGCTAATCTGCAGAAGTCTTATTATAAAATGCATTCTACAAAATAAATAAATTAAAACCTGATTCGCTATCTCACTATTCATTGTCTTATTAAGATGTTTGTATCAAATAAAGATTTAAAAATAATGTTGCGAATTTGAGTAGCAAAAAGCTTTGTTAAACTATTTTATCTGCCGCTTAAACAGATAGGTTCCTTCAAGAAAATCATGAGCTCGAAGGATTCCTAAATGTGTAAAAGTTTGAAGACTCTTAGTCAAAATTGTATAAGCGGTGATGTTCACTGTCCGACCGACGGACGGACGGACGGACGGACGGACTTCATTTGTTAATAGATTTTTCGGTATCAAGAACCCTCAAAAGTGTTGTTTTAAGTAATTTACTATATATAGGAATACGATTTATCCACCTTTTCGTTACATGGCCCTATAATGAGTCTTTCTGTCGAAAAATCTCCCATTTCCGTTTCACGACCACAATACTCTCTCTCCCTCTCCCCCCCTCTCTCTCTCTACTAAGACGTAATAAAGGGAGGAAATAAAAATGGCCTTTCTTTTACCTGTAGATAAATGGCAAAATTACGAGTTAGTAACCAAATAGTACGTTAGTTACCTGCAAGTTTGGTAGTTACATTTATAGACTTTGTCTTTCCTTTACCCAGTGGCGAGTACGTTTATACTGATTTTAAATTCTATTTTGGACCATAACTCTATGTAAGTACGAAATGAATTTATCCACTTTAAGCCTTTTGGTTTGCTTTCTCTTCTGCGCCCTGTCGTCCGACCTTCATAATTCTTCCATTCACTGACGTAAACACGCCGCTGCAATTAATCCACGTCAGATGTCGGGGATCGAGTGATGAACGAACAGTTCAGTCGATTGGTCAGCGATCGACCCCCATTTGACTCGGCCCTACATGGCGGGTGACCAGTCCATTAGATATATCTACGATGCAAACGACCGTTTGCCTCAGGCTGTGAATTGTGTTGTAGATATCTTGGGAGTATCTCCAATATGCCATCGCTGGACATTTGTCTGCAAGGCGTAGGTTGTTTCTTTGACACATCCGAGAAGTGAAGTTTTTGTAACTATTGTTGCTAAGCTTCAGAGACAATAACTACAAAATTGAGCATTTATAAAATTGTGGTTGAATCTGAAACGTAAAACGCCCATATTGCTGTAATAGGCAAAATGAAATGCCTTGAAACTATCAAAACTCTTTGGAACTTCTTTAATTCTGCAGCGCTTATTCAAACAAAGACAACATGGCTACAATCCCTATAAAGTATTTGAGTAAGTGTGAGTGTGCATATGTGTGTGTATGTATATATGTATGTATGTACGTGTGTGTGTGTATGTGTGTGTGCGCGCACGCGTGTGCGTATGTGAGGATCCTTCACTCACGTGTAGATCATTTTCCGTCCACCAATATCGAAACACAACAGGTATCGATGGTCTCTTGATGGGGAACCGATAATTTGTTTTTGTATCCGGCCAGAAGATTCACAGAAATTTCAAAAACCTGTTTTTGTGTGTTTTGGCACTGCAATCTTAGTGAGTATGCCGGGAATAAAACCAACGCCAACTAAACAGATCTATGTAGGTCGGGTAGGTAGGGTAGATCTATGTAGGTGGCGTTTATTAAACCCCAGAACCCAGAGACAGATATCGCTCCACGACACCATAACCTTCTATTACGAGGATGGCAACAATGATTGTTGCCATCTTTAAGTAAGCAAATTAATTACAAAGTGAATTGAGTTCTTATATTGTTTAAATAATATTTAAATTTGCGCATGTAATGGTACATTAGAAACGATTATATTATTATGAGTATTATTACATTAGTTTGAAATGTAATATGGCAAGAGCTAGAAACGAGAGCATACGGTAAACTACTTCTTACGACTGTATTACATCGAGCTTTATTCAGTTCTTTACGGCTAATGAAAACTAACCTTGAACCTAAATACATTGAACCGTCACGTAATAGCAGACATGCATGTGTCATCCAACCACACATCTCAGACAGCCTCCTAGGCGTAGCAAGTGGAATTAGTTAAGCATGAGTAGAATCCGACCGCAGATGAGCAGTATGAGTCAATTTTTGATCCAATTTATTAAAGACTCTGTTCTGTAATTATTTATTATAAGCCATTATTGGATAGGCCTACAGTTTTCATCAGGGACTTAAATATTCTGATTTTCAGAAACGGGGGAGAGGCATGTAGGGTTTACCGTCTCCAGTTCATAGGGTATCTTGACACAGCGAAACACACAATCGAAAGAAACAGGAATAGAATGACGACAGTGATTTTTGTCAGTTAAAAGTTGGAAATAAGTATTTTTGTAAATCTTAAAAATAAATAAATTGCAGTTATTATTTAATGTAAAATTGATAGTTGGAAATTAATTGGAAACCTCAATCCATTTTATCTCAGCATATGATACATACAGCATACTCTAATTTCTTTATTTTATTTTCTTTGGATTACAATGAAATCCAAATGATTTGAGGAGTACGTATTTATAAATTGCTAGCCTACCACGTCTCGGATGGGTTTTAATGAGCTGTTTTTCGTTGCAGGTTTGTGTTTCTACTTTTTAAATAACTATAACGTTTCTATATTAATAATGATCTTAATGTTTATTTACAATAATCATTTACCATTTTTGAAGACTTTTATGCATAGTACATATATTAACCACATTAACATTTACTTTAACAAATTATATTTGATTAACATATTTTGAATATAACAAAACATTATTGGGATTTTGTATTCTTCAAACAAGGGCGACACTGCTGTTCCCTATTTCGAAGAATTTTCAGGCCATTAGCCCAAGTATCATATGATAAAGAAACTAAAAATAAAATGAACATTAAAATTGTTACACTTGCTATTTCAACATCATATAGAGCTCTTACAAACGCATTATTCATAAAGTTTATTCAGTTGTTTATTTTTTTTTACAAAAGAAGGGAAACAAATGAACGTGTTAGTTTCTCTGTACACGCCCCAAACATTTTCATTCTCCGTGCGTTTTTTCGCAGCGTGTAAAAACGTGTTCGAAATACTTCTCGCGGCCAGCCCGCGTTCCTCCGCTCCATTACGACTAACAAGCGCGTGGAGGTAAACGCAGGCCAGCAGTGGCCCGCTGGCGCGAGGGCCGTCCGCGACCACCTCTCGCAGTGTTGACCTTGTTAACGCGGCGTTCGCCCGCGACGCGGCAGCGGTCGCGTCCACGGCCGCGACAGCTCGCCCGCAAATGACGCGGTGTTCGCGGAGAAATTAATGACGATCTCCCGCGCGGTCCCTCTCCTCGCATTGCCCTTCTCCTTTTTATCGCCTCGCTCTCCCCCTTCATCTCTGCTTGCTTGCTTGCTTGCTTGCTCTCTCTCCTGCGTTTAGGGCTAGAAGGACAAATGTCGAATATATTGTTGTTGTTGTATTGCTGTTGTTGATGATGTTTTTGTTGTTGATGTTGATGATATTGTTATTATTATTATTATTATTATTATTATTATTATTATTATTATTATTAAAACGAGTCAAAATCGAATAAAAATGATCTCAATTTCAATGTTGAACTATGATTCTGATCCCTGGGTACCTACAAAGAGAACGATGGAAAGGATATAGGCAAGTGAAATGGTGTATGTTTTTGCGTAAAATTAAAATATTTTCGGAAGAGTAAGTGTTTAGAAACAATAACACAAGATAAGAATTACAAGTAGAACCAATAAATACTGGGATGTGAGAATATAGAGGCAAATGATTACAACGCATCATAAAAACATCCGCCATTTTTTGAACTTAATGTAACCCTAACTTACACTTCTATTAACGACCTCGTACGACTTCAGATATTTTAATACTACGACCTCTAATAATAAATAACATGTTATGTATTATAATAATAAATAATAATTAAATGAAAATGGGAATGTGAATTTGAAATGCATAAAAAACAGAAAGACTGGAGCACCAAATATAACAGTTTACTGAGCTTTCTGATTTTCTAAATATAACAAAATCGAACAATAAACAAAGTGGAGGTAGACCAATTAGCCAGAAGAGAAAATACCAAGTTTTGAACCTAGTCACCAACAGAATTAACAAATTTCTTATCGTAGTCGGCGTAACAGAATCAGTAACAATAACTTTAACGCACTCAAGAACAGTCCAAATCTAATCTGCTTTTCCAGGCGCCACGTCGCCCGTTATATACACGTCAGCACTGCTGGCCCCAGACTCGCTCCACGGCTTAATGTTCGGTGGAGTGAATACGAGTATCACTACGATGAACTGTAGGCTTCAATATAGTCTTGCGAGCATGCGACAACTTGCAAGCAAGTTGCGCATACAGCAGTAGGAAACACCCATATATTGTTTATTTCAAATATTATGTATTGTAGAAAGTATTAACCTTGAATGTATTCCTTATTGTGACGTCTTATATTATCTATACTTTGTTATTTAAGCTGAGCTCTAACTTTGTATTTGGAATTATAACTTGTTTTCCTGGCCAGACATTCCGACGTCGATAGAATTTTCGTCGGCGATCTATAAAGCAAATACGCAGTAGTCTTGTTTTGCTTCTTGCCAGTAAATATAGCTTGCTCATTCAAATGACAAATCTAGTTGTTAGTTATTCGTAACCTAAGCAAATAAAGTAAAAATGGTTTCGTCTACCGTGATCAGAATGAAGTTGCAGACAACTGACTTACCATTATAGATAATTTTCTGTCCTGTACGTATTTTAGCAAAAAACGCACAAAAATAAAACATTTTAAGAGATGCATGTAAAATTGCATGTAACTCACATTAATATATTTAAATTATGTTCTGAGAAAGTGTGCTGTAATATTTTTTCTGTGTCGTAGCTTTTCTGTTTGAATGGGAGCTACAGCCAAAGATCCGGATAGATTTAGATTAAGAAGCACAGTTTTTAACCATAGTTTTCATACATCAAATACAAAATATCATGGGAATATTCCTAAAATGAATGAAGAGTTTGAGCAATGATTTCAGCTCATAAAAATATTAAAAAATACGGTAGCTTGTAAATGCTTCATGCTAGTATTTTAGGTTTACAAAGCGAGAGCGGAGTGTACTCCGAAGTCCAATTTTTGAAGGAATTTATTGTTTCTGAACTTTTGGAAATATAAGTAAAAATATAAACATAATCACCTCCCTCATATTCTTAGTCTTCTTGTGTTGCTGTTTTCCTTCATTTTCTTTTTCTGTAATGGATTAACTATCATTCAAACTTTCAACGGCCTTCTTTGGGTTTCACCAAGGTTTCTGCGGTTTTTTTGCATTATACGCAGTATTTTTGTATTGGTCTCTAATTTTCAACTGTAGTAAGCTGTGAGGAGGGAACAATAAAGTTCCGAAATGTTAGCAAACCAGAAGTTTAATAACGTGACCAACACTCATGAACTATTCCTAGAAGCGAACTATTGCTAGATTCCTACGCAGTATTCATTCATGATATGTTGTGATGTACCATCTGATCGTTCGAGGCTCACGTGTGCGGTACAATGCACGTCGGGTATGAGGTTATGAAGATCCGCTGAAATAATTGAAGTACATGCCAGGCGGCACCGACACATGGTAATCCAGGTGGCGACCGAATTTAGCTGACTTACTCTTTTCTTAATCTACTTGCCACGTCTTCGAATCTCTGCTCTCGCGGGATCGGGGTAGTTCTAGATTTGATTGTACTAGTCTAATATTCCAAATGACAACACTTATGTACATTAAGAAATGTGCTGACGAAATGGCAAGTACACAACTTATTGCTCTTTGGATATTTACACACTTACATACTTATTCAGGTTTTTCAAACGGCGAGAATTTTATAGTGTTATTTTCTTCCTATTCTTCTTCTAGCTTGATAAATAAATTTACTCTGAATCTTTTACAATGAATGCAAATATGAAAATGTCTTAATATTTTTAAACGTTCGTTTAACATCCTATCTTTAATACGATTGATTGATTGATGATTGATTGTGATTACTGGCGTGTCAGCTGCAAAATTCATTAGTCTCGTAGGTGTAGTGCATGATTATTTCTCGGAAGATAACGATGGTGTTAATTGAGAATAATGAAACTCACAATATGTGACATTTATTGAGCCATTGAATCGCAACCACTAAACAACGTCTTGGCAACCGTCAGTGCCACCTGCAGTACATACACTCTAAGTAACAGATGGTCTTCTCCCGCTGGATGGCGAGAACCGGCGCCGACCTACCGTCGGCTAGCGGGGTAGTGTTAGCATTCCATCCTTATTCCTATGTAGAATATGAAAAGGATTTCGGATGCCATTAGTGCTAAAACTCTTCTTTCTGGAAAATTCTAACGGATGCATGTGTAAACAAGTGACATTATGAAAAAGTTTGAGCTCTCTAATTTGCCCTTTTCGACCTTCGCTCTAAAAACTTCCACTGATTCTACGAAGTCTGCACCGACCTTCCAAAAGCCCTTCCATGCACCCCAGAGTAGTAGGTAGTTACGGGTGACGAATGCCGTCGCCCGGCTAGTTGGCGAGCCTAGAGCGAACTATCGCAACGTCTAGAGAGATTTTTTTGCTCTGTTGTAGGTGCTTTTCATGATGATTTTAATTTCATTTACGTTTTTCCCTACTGTTGGCTCAAATTAATCATAATGATTAAGAAATATGACAACTTGTTTGCATATAAAAATATTTAATCTTCAATTGCACGAGCAATGTGAAAGTTACGAAGTGAAATTAATTTTTTGTTTTTAATAAACCAATAGATTACAGAATACTTATTACAATAATAGATTTAAAGGACACGCGTGTTTTGTATAAAAGATATGTAGCAACGATAATATATTACAGTAACTTAATAAAACATGTAAATATCACACATATCATATAAATAGTCACATGTAGTTTCTTGGAAACTAAGAAGTTTTAGGGGCAACGTCCCTCTATGAAGTCACAAAATCTAATTAAAAATATTTGGTTGTTAATTGGTTTTAAATCTTTGTAAATTTGTTAATAGGACGTGTAATTCATAACCAAAGTGCATTTTACAATGCAAAGCTTAGATATTTTACATTTAGCAGTCTAATGGCTTGGTTGTTGTTTTAGTATATACTGCTTTACGCTTAAATGAAGCATCAAAAAACGTCGTTCTCTGTTTACCCTTCGTATCGTAACTAAAAAACTTCAATAATAGGGCAATGATAAATGAAATGAAATTTAAAAACTCCAGCAATCCATTATGACGTGATACAGGAAAAAACTGAATGAAGTTACTGGCATTCTTCGGAACGAAAACTCTAATCTAATGCGCCATAGAATCGAATGCGCACCACGATTTTCAGTACACATGCATTTGGTAAAAAAAGGTGCGTATTAGATTCACGAAAATAGTAAATAGTGAAAAATAGAAAATAGAAAATAGTGGCATTTTAAAACCACTACACCAACAGGTTTTTACGCTGTTTCATGTTACTCGTTCCTTTTAGGTCTGACCCATTTTTTTGACCGACCAGTTTTGTGATTGGGCCTTGTGCGGCGGGACGAGGGTCGACCCGACCCGGACGTCAGGCAATTAGCGCCCCTTCCGGGCGCATGGGCGCGCTGGGAGCACGCGTGCCCGCGCAGCGGATTTTGCGCCGCTCCCAAGCACGCGTGTGTACCTTCTCGAACGCCATGGGACGTGGTCCTTCTGATAATTGGCCTAATTACTGCAATGAGGGAGCTTGGATTGTGTACATGCTATTAGCTACTTCGGGCGAAACTGATCGTTGAGCTGCAATTGAAAGCGTTGGCCCAGTGCCGATGGTTCTGAAAACTTTGGGTGTGTGGGAGTGAATTGCATACTTGTGGTTTTATTTCTAGTTGGATCGCGACCTGTGGGTAGTGGCATGCTAAAATAGATACTGAAATAATAAATGAAAAAAATTATATTACGATAATTTCACACCATGTACTTAACATATGTTTCTCCAATTTTAATTCAACATTTGTCCCATCTCTAGCTTTAGCTAGGCAGCATTTAAATATTTTGGTTTTTGAAAGCTACTTAAACAATTTCTTTGTTTGTGACACTCTGACCCATGTAATAGCTACACATTTAGAAGGCGAATGTGTAATTCAAATGCAACTGCCCCGGTTATTCTGCTAATTAATATTTTGAATAAAAATCAACATTCGCTATCACACATTTGTTGGGTGTACGGTATATAAAACTCCTTTCTGACTGAGAAACTTGATAGAAGGAATAAAACCAATGAGATTCGTACAAATATTTTTCTATATTTCCGGTAAGGAAGCAATATTGTCAGAAACGGTTATCATATCTTGGAAGAAAAATTTTTTCTATGGAAGAAGGAAAAGACTGTTCTGGTCCAAGTGTATGATATTACAAAAGGAATTATCGTGTAAAGCGAACGGGATTTAAATTTAAAATTTATATTGCATTCACAAAAATGATGTAATGGAATAGCTTCAACTCCTTAATATTTAAGCAAAATAACGCTTTCCAATATTTTATCTAACATAAATTGTAATATTACTAATTTCTTAGGGCTTATCACAAATTCTAAAACAAAATTACGTGTTCTCTTCTTTATAACAAGTTTTCAATGATTATTGCTAAAGTACTTTGTTGTACTTAAAAACCAACAAATCAACATCGGAGTGCAGTAGGTTAAGTCAAGCGTTTCTATAGTCGGATAACACAGTAATAATTCAGGGGAACCGAACAGATGCAAATTTCCTCTGTTCGGTAATAAAACTAGAGCTTAATTTATTGCCTCTATCGGCCCCAGTTGCATGCGCGCCACGTGCATGTGTCTGCGTGCGCAGCGAACAGATGCCTATCTAGAAGAACGCGGTGCCGCTTTATCAGTTGGCTCGCCGGCCGCAGTGGGGCGGCGGCAGCAGCAGAGCAGATTCCAGGCGTATCGCTCGTTATTCTTTCTCAGATCCCTTTGAACCGGTGCCCGCGTGGCTGGGGGCGGCACAAGCAAACGCTAATGAAACGAATCGGATGAATAGTTGCAACAGAATATTGTTAGGAATTCCTCATTGGTGAATTTAGGTTTGAGCTTGTAGAAAACTGCATTTATTTTTTGAAGTGTTGACAAAAATGAAATCTATACATATATATAAGAAAGTCGTGTTAGGTACACTATTTATAACTCAAGAACGGCTGTACCGATTTGGCTGAAAGTTGGTGAGCAGGAAGCTTAGGGCCAGGAGACGGACATAGGATACTGTTTATCCCGTTCGACAGCGTTCCTGGGTGATAACGCACGTTTTTGCACGTTTTCGCGTGATTTCGCGGGTTTTCACACCTTTTCGAGGGTTTTTGCTCGTTTTCGTGCGTTTCCGCAGGTTTTCACGCGTTTTCGTATGTTTTTGCGTCTTTTGGCTTAAGTTTTCTGTGCAGAAGCGTTCTGCAGCGGAGAACAAGCAAGCAATCAAGCAAAGATACAAATGAAGCTAATAAAAGCGTGTTAAAAAGTGAAGTGAAGTATAATTAGATAGATTTTTTAATTATCTATTTAATATCAGAGCGTTTTTTTAAATTCTTCTTTGTTTGAGAGACAAACACAAATCTGCAATTGCTTTATTATCACGAGTGCAACAAGGATAGTACAGTTTCTCACAGTGAGTGCGACGCGAGAAAAAGATGGGACCGGCTGTTAAGGCGGAACAGAGTTCGCCGGGTCAGCTAGTTATTAATACAGATAAAATTTGGAAAGTGTTTGATATATTTTCCTAATAATTAAATAAAGTAAATTATCAAGTTAAGAGACGTAGAGATTTATGGAAGATTAAGGAAATGTATGTAATTAAAGAGAACTCACGAACTTGTAATCATTATCCGTAAGTTACCTATGAGCGGTGAAGGAAATACTACTTAATATAACGGATTGCTGAATTCGTAAATGTGTTATTCAATTTAAATGAAGGACATGCAATTTATATTAAGTAGGGTTGACTTTAATATCAATTCGTCTGAACAATGATACAATTCAACTCTTTCTTTTCGTACCGGTAGCGGTAGCTCAGTGCATCAACTGATGTCACTGCAGCGCCTCTAACCGGGAGGTCCTAGGTTCGAGTCCTGACGGCGGCAGGATTTTCGACACTAGCTTTTCAGCTAGTGCACTACACTACCACATATTCCGGGAGACCGGTCGGGAGCTTAGAGCTTGTCTCGGCTGGGGCGGTGCCTCGTTGGTGGGTGAGTCCTGGTTAGGGGGAAACCCCACTAGCCGATGGTAGGTCGGCGCCGGATCTCGCCATCCAGCGGGGGAAGATCACCGCCATCTCCCGAGAAAAAAACATGCACTACACTAACGAGACTAATGACCGAAGTAGTTGACGCGCCCGGAAACACTAAAAAACAAAATCAAACCAAACTTTCTTTTCGTTGACACGTATGATGTTGGGACCTTATATTTAATCTTCATGTGAACTGACGGATTAGTCCTACCTCTAGTATTTCAGTTAGCTCCACCGAGTGGAAATATGGTTGCCTCTATTACTTACTTTTGGAATAGTAATTTCGTTCCAATTATTCTCGTTTGATGAAAATTTAAAATTATTATTATACTAATTATTGTAAGAAACTGTTCAACTTTTAGTGACAGAAAAATCCAAAACGTTTTGGAGTGTAGAGAAATGCAATGAAAATAAAAAAGATGTAGGATGAATTAAGAGAAATAACGAAAGATAAATAAACAATTCTGAAATGTAATTAGATTTTGATAACGTCCAGAGAAGTAAAAGAAAGTATTATACAAAATGAAGAATAGAAGTAATTGTTACATATATTCTTCACTACACAATGTTATGGCGTATAACTGAAAAACATTCGTAGAAGGAATGTTTAGAGAAAAACCTCGAAAACAAACCAATCGTTCAAATTATTTTTGCGAGAGAGACTCGCGGCGCTTGGGGAATTAAGCTCGCAAGTTGCAGTAATTACCCCGGACGCACGTCGAATTACTGGAATCCCCAGAGCAATTGCTAGGCTAAATGGCGCAACGACTGCCGTGATCCCGTCCACTCCCTCATGGCCTGTGGAGCAGCTTTTCCCGTCCGTCCCACTCCGTCCTTCTCTAATAAGCTCCTCACCATTTGGACTCTTTCACTGTCGCTCCTGGTTGCTCAGTCACGATCACGTGACTGAGTCGCTTCCCAAATTCGCTCCGATCCATGGCCGGTAGCGGTCGCTCAGTGCATCAACTGATGTCACTGCAGCGCCTCTAACCGGGAGGTCCTAGGTTCGAGTCCCGACGGCGGCAAGATTTTCGATACTAGCTTTTCAGCTAGGTCGAATTCAGCTGCTCTCTGGAGGAGAATTCTAGCGGCCGGCTGCTCTGATCGTTAGTTTTCCGTGGTTTCTCCGATCAACCCCAGGAGAATGCCGGAGCAGTACCCTACCAAACGGGCCACGGACCGCGCGCGATGTGTCCTTCCTCTTCCTTGTCCTATCCTCTCCCCTTACACACTAACATGGACTACACTACCACATATTTCGGGAGACCGGACGGGAGCTTAGAGCTTGTCCCGGCTGGGGCGGTGCCCCGCTGGTGGGAGAGTCCAGGTTAGGGGGAAGCCCCACTAGTCGACGGTAGGTCGGCGCCGGATCTGACCATCCAGCGGGGGAAGATCACCGCCATCTCCCGAGGAAAACCATGCACTACACTAACGGGACTAATGACCGAAGTAGTTGACGCGCCCGGAAACACGAAAAAATTAATCAATCAATCCGATCCATGCCTGCTCCTCGCTCCCCTCCGCCCACTGCGGTTCCCACCCATCCGTTTGTCTACTCTCTCTCTCTACTCTTTCCGATCCGGCCCACTTCGATATGTTTCTATGCTCCCCGTTTCGCTCCGGGCCATTCTAATCTGTCCCAACCGGACATAGTCCGATTCTTTGAACCGGGAGTGGTAGCTCAGTGCATCAACTGATGTCCTGAGGATTTTCGACACTAGCTTTTAAGCTAGTTCGAATTCAGTCGCTGTCTGGAGGAGAATTCTAGAGGCCGGCTGCTCTGATCGGTAGTTTTCTGTGGTTTCTCCCATCAACACCAGGCGAATGCCGGAGCAGTACTCTTAACAAACGGGCCAAAGACCGCGCGCGATCTTTCGTACCTCTTCCTTGTTCTATCCTCTCCCCTTACATGCAGACACTTACAGTAACAAGCACTACACTACCACATATTCCTGGACACTGGTCGGGAGCTTAGAGCTTGTCCCGGCTGGGGTGGTGCCCCGCTGGTGGGACAGTCTTTGTTAGAGGGAAACCCCACTAGCCGACTGTAGGTCGGCTCCGGATCTCGCCATCCAGCGGGGGAAGATCACCGCCATCGCCCGAGGAAAAACATGCACTACACGTACGAGACTAATGACCAAAGCAGTTGACGCGCAAGGAAAACACAAAAATCAATCAATCAACCGATTCTTTGCTCGGAATCCGTTGTCGTCCGGCCGATTCGAACAGCTTCTTCTCTCTCCTCTGCTCCCGGTCCTCTTCTCCCCTACTCCTCTTCAGCCGTCTCTATCCTGATCTAACTCTCCAACATGATCCGATCCATTACTTGAGATCCGTTCCTCTACGTCCCTGCTTCCTTTTGATTCGTTTCAACCTTGATACTCATATTTCTCCTCCTCCGCTCCATTCTAACCTGCTCCGACTCTCTCTTTTACGAAATCCGTTCCGATCTGCACCGATCTGTTCCGTAGCTCTCCCGTTCCCCTTCGACCCTCCAATCTGATTAGACTCTTTCCTACCAGTTCCGTTTCGATCCTCTCTTCCTTCCCTCTCTCTCTTCCTTCCCTCCTTTCCTCCCTTCCCTCTGTTGAATGCCAACTCGCTCTGATCTTGCGATCCCATCCGATTCGCTCCTATCAGAAGTTATCATCACGTTTAAAAGAATGATTTTTAAAAGAAGAAACTTTAGACTGTCTATCTAGTAATAAATAACACACACACAAACACACACACACACACACACACACACACACACACACACTCAAACATTATCAGACCCAAAGACTTGACACGTGTTTCTCTATTTATGACTGAACTATTTATGTGCTGAATTAGAATCTGAAGACAGAATTGCGCCATCACCATCAATTTTTATAAATCTCAATTTTTTTTTGAAAATTGGTTCATTCAAATTCGAGTTTCGCTTGTAACTTCTACCTCACGTGACGTTAGCACGTGACATTAGCACGTGACGTTCGCACGTGACGTTATAATGACAGACGATGAGATCTGTATGAAACATAAAGCCTTAGGAGGAACCTACATTATCCCATATTCGAATTCTTACTTCCTAACGAGAAATTGCCGGGATCCTGGAGAGAAAAAAAATCGTATGATTTTTTTCCAGGGGAGGACACTACCGCTGATCAATCCCCAGGCAAGAAAATACTGTTATGTAAGTGAGATACTGTAATTATATTTACATGTTTAGTTACTGCAAGGGTACCACAACGCATATTTCATGCTTTGTATAACATTTTATTTCGAAGCCATTGGTCCGTCTTATCAAAAAAGCAGTGATCAGGCCCTTACTGAGCCGTGACTGCAAAGACGAGAAGACAGGTTCAGCCACCTGAATTCCTCTCGTACTCGTATATTGCGGTTGAAATTCGGGGAACCGCGCCATGAGCACTTACAATCAAATTAAAACCGGCAAGCCGAAGCTTCTAGAAGGTTTCAGATCTGTTAATATAATTGGACAAGGCACTCTCAACTCTCTGTATGCTTTAACGCCTCTGTACCGCTGCAATCAGCTCAGAAAAATCGAATTTATAAAGGTCTCCGTGGTATGCAGACGGGTGCTCGCCGCGTAATGTTTTTATGTTTTTGTGCAATTCAAAGGCGTTTTCATAAGCAGTTCAGGATTAGCACAAACGTGCATGCTGGTCAAATGTTTATTTCAATCACGCGATAATCGCCTATTTCAAAACTTTGATTAAAAACTCAGTCGCAAAGATCAAGTGACAATTTCTGGAATCAGATCTAAACACACCAAGCTAACTCACTCACATCTGCTAAATACCACAGCTCCCTTGAAATGTGAATCGTGCAACGAACAACTGTCAATTGTCCATATTCTTCAGTCACGTAACAAATATATCAGTGAACGCCTACCAATCCTACAGACTGATAACCTTGAATATATTTTATACTCCAGTGATTTTCAGGAAAAAATATATGAACATTATGCAAAATATTAAAAGTGTATAACGATTTATAAGTCTGACTGTCAATTGTAAATTACTGTTTCATTCTTGTTTAAATTGCATTTTCACTATGTAATTTCAATCCTGTATTAATTACAGAGTCACATGTATATTCGCAGTCGCTATTAACCTTGTCCTTGATGCGAATTTAAATAAAATAAATATAAAAGAACTGTGATTAATTTCATAATTTCTATAATAACTTGCGAACTGTGTCTGCACACCGAGAAGAAAAAATGAACTCGCGCCACGCGCTAATCGCAGTGTTCATGTACAAAATCGTGCCGCGAGCATGGACAAAAGCCAGCCAGTACGCTCTTAAATGCTCGTAATGATGCCTATTACAAGAAAACTTCACCTCCTTTGTACAGGCATTCTTCACAAGGCTGTCCGGTCTCCAGGATTAACGTTTCAAGCTACTATTATGAGGGTGTCGCACAGGAGCTACCGCACTTACAGTGAATTGCTCTTGCTTAGTTACTTGCTCTAACTATATTGATGTACGTGATTATGTACAAAGGATTTTGCTACCACATCCCGTTCAAATTACCATACGAAATTAACTCAAGATTCTGACTACGTGTATTATACCATCTCATTATTCAGACCACTTTCAATTCATTCACATACAAAAGCCAGATATGTGGCTCACAGAATACATTGCGATATACTTATAGGAATATTTTATATATTTAATATCTAATGCTGTACGTATTTGTCAATATATTACAATACATTTCTGAGTGAAAATATTTTCAGATTTTGAGGTACTGGAAGATGATATAATTTTTCTGTACTTGCGGTTGAAGGGGCAAAGATATGAATTTTTTAAAAGAAGTTCAACAATCAGTATGTTGTTCCGCATTTTGAACTATTCTCTACAGAGTCAGATATCAAAAGAACATTGCAACATTTTTATGGATAAGCCTGGATGCAAGAGAAGGCCCGAGTTTTGAAAAAAAAATAGTATGCATGTCGACAAAACTATCACTTAGGGTTAACAATTGTTATAGAAATATAAGTACTAAAGGATAAAACATTAGCTTTTTTCCTAACCAAAGATAGAGGGGAAAAAATTTGCTGGATTCCATCTTTGACATCTCCCTCCATTGCTAAGCGAGTGGTAATGTAACATAATTCATCAAGGAAAATTATGTCTAAGTTTCAATCGTCCTGAATTCGTTTATTCTTCCCTGCGTCATAGAAAAATGTATTCATTTTCAAAATTAAATTAAAATCGGGTGTAAAAAATGCTAGTTAATTAACAAATATGAAGGGATATTTGGTTGTGACTGGAAATTACACTGCAAAACAGAACTGCTAGGCACACTATGAGAAGAGAACGATAAAGATCTCCCCGCAACGTCCCTCCAGAGCGTTTCACCATCGCCATCGCCCACGCCCACCCCGTCGCCCTAACACCGTTTCAATCTCACATGAACTCGTTTCAAACTCAGAGGGGACCTCCTTTCAAACCGAGAGGGGACCTCCTTTCAAACCGAGAGGGGACCTCCTTTCAAACCGAGAGGGGACTCGTTTCAAACCGAGAGGGGACTCGTTTCAAACCGAGAGGGGACTCGTTTCAAACCGAGAGGGGACTCGTTTCAAACCGAGGAGGGGACTCGTTTCAAACCGAGGGGGGACTCGTTTCAAACCGAGAGGGGCCTCGTTTCAAACCGAGAGGGGACTCGTTTCAAACCGAGAGGGGACTCGTTTCAAACCGAGAGGGGACTCGTTTCAAACCGAGAGGGGACTCGTTTCAAACCGAGAGGGGACTCGTTTCAAACCGAGAGGGGACTCGTTTCAAACCGAGAGGGGACTCGTTTCAAACCGAGAGGGGGCTCGTTGCAAACCGAGAGGACTCGTTTTCAAACCGAGAGGGGACTCGTTTTCAAACCGAGAGGACTCGTTTCAAACCGAGAGGGGACTCGTTTCAAACCGAGAGGGGCCTCGTTTCAAACCGAGAGGGGACTCGTTTCAAACCGAGAGGGGACTCGTTTCAAACCGAGAGGGGACTCGTTTCAAACCGAGAGGGGACTCGTTTCAAACCGAGAGGGGACTCGTTTCAAACCGAGAGGGGACTCGTTTCAAACCGAGAGGGGACTCGTTTCAAACCGAGAGGGGACCGCAGTGACCAGCGAGCGGAGTGAGACGGGAGCGTCGCAGGGGAGGGGAATATTTGTAATAGTGCACAGCAAGAAAAATGCGGAGGGGTTTATGGGCGGAGCAGAGACAAGTGAGGTGGGCGGGGTCGTGAATAATTCATGCGCGCGGAAGATGGACTGCCCGCCCACGCCCTCGCACGCCCCCGACCGCGCGCGGGTGACACCGCGCGACGCGCCACGCGACCGCCCCGCTCCGCCCGGCCCCGCCCCGCCCCTTCCCAAAACACCGATGCAAGCCCTCGCCCGCCCCGCCGGCCTCCTCGCTGCCTTTTGTCTCCCCGGCGCACACTGGTTTAATCGCGGCAAAAACCTGGCCATAATTGCAAAATTCAAAGTGCGCGTTTGGAAATCAGCGATCTCGAGATCCATTTTATACATATTTCTATGCACATTGGGCTCATTTCTATAAGTCAGTTAGCCATTTTGAAACCGCCATTTTGAATTTTGAAATTTCATTATGACATTTGAAATCAGTGACCTTCAGAGCCCCATATGTATATTTTTATATGCATTTTTCTTTGTTTTTAAATGAGTCGATCCGCCATTTTGAAGGCGCCATTTTGAATTTTGAAATTTCGTAATGATATTCTAATTCAGCGACCTCAAAAACCCCTTAATACCAATTTTTACGCAAATCCACTGACATTTGCAATTATGACCAAGTTGTAGGCCCGATTCAACCAGTGTGCGGCGCCGCCTCCGTCATCCCCACCCCCTCGTCGCCCCCGCCGCCCCCACCGGCTTCATGGCTTCCGTCGCCCCAACCGTTCCCGCCCCGCCCCCACTGTGCCTGCCACCCCAACCACCTCCTTCGCCGCCCTTATAGTTTTCACTGGCCCCTTCCCCTCCGCAGACCCAACGGTCCCTGCCGGTACCATTGCTCAGGCCACTACCGCTACTCTTACTCCCCGCCACCTCAATTTCCTCCACTTCATTCCCATAATCCCAACCCCATCTTTGCTTTTGGCGCCATCGTACCTTGCTTGCTGCCCCATTGCCTCCGCTGGCCCCACATACCCTGTCGTTTCTAATGCCATCTCCACTCCAGGTAATGGGGCTTTCGCCGTCGGTCTGCTATGTTGCTTTCCTCTCAACCCACCAGTCCTCACCGGCCCGTTTCTCTTTTCCCAACCCTGTGACATCATGCCCTCTTGTACCTTCCTTCCGTTTCACCTCTTTAATTCCGGTCCGCCGCACCCCACATCGCACCCATGGTATAACGGTTAGCGCATCGGACTGTTACACAGAAGTTCACGGATTCAAACCCGATCGAAGCCGTGGAGTTTTAAGGGCGAAAAACTCTTTCGTACACCTTCCTTCGGAGGGGAAGTAAAGCCGACTGTCCCATGTTAGTAGATTTACTGCATGGAAAAGACCCTCAAGCCTAAATGAAGCCTCTGAGCTAAATTCAAACTGCCTGTTTCGTCGCCCAAGTAATACCTTCTTTCTCCTCTAGTAGGTGAAAGGAGCGTAACGAAATTTGCGTGGTCAGAGGGAAGAGCAGGCCTCATGGCCTGAGTCTCGCCACGTAAAATAGGGCATTCATTTATTCATTCACGTCGCTCTCTGTCACATTTTACTGCACGCTCCGTCACTTCGTCCCGGACCTCTATGTTGCTTTCATCAAGCCGCTCTAGCATGGCCGCACCAACACCATCATCGCTTCACCAAACACTTTTTTGCTCTCTGACTCCCTCGATTTTGTGGCACAACTGCCACAATATCGACGACGTACTTTTGCTTCGAAAGCCCTTTCCTACAATCTCCGAGTCCTCGTCGGCGTCATATCGCTCTTTCCGCCGCCTCGTATTCGTCTCTCTATGGCAGCCCTCCACACCCCATGTCCGCTGCTTCTCTCTCCATCCCGCCCCGAACATCCGCACGCAACTGTTTAACGGCTGCACATTTGCTCAAATCACATTCATACGTTATTCTGATGTACCTTCCTTGTCACATGCGGAGAAGTATGTCTCTGTAGTCTAATCTGCAAGAGGTAATTGCTATAAATTGGTGAGTGTCAACTTCCTTGCCAGACAGTAAATTAACTCAAGTTTCTTGATTTGTGGAAATTGTTTCTGTTATATTTTTCGTTACTCAGGTAAAGTATCCTGTATTTTTAGTAGATGTGTGTAAACGCGGTGCTTCTATGTCGATAATATAAGATAGTGTAGAATATCTCTGAAACTCCTAGAAGTCTCCTTGCTAAAGGACAGGTTTCACGTTCTCAAAAGCTATATACTGTATTCTAATTGCTATTAACTAATATTTTAATAAATTTCTTTCAGTGAAAATTGTTTTTGTTTAATGAATACATCCAAGAAGAATAAATTTATCGCCATTTAACATGATCTCTTCTAAAAAAAAGTTTTTTTGTTTTGCATAATTACAGGGACCATTACTTGATCTTCTGTGATGAGGTTTTCAAACGAAAGTTGTGATGGGCATATGAGTTCAATAAATGCTGCTAGTCCATTCGATAGACAGTTTCAAAAACCTTTTTAGGAATATGACTCACTTTGCGTGAGTGTCTGCGTATTTTCAGACCTCGATATTTTTATTACCTAAAATATCCTCATCCCTTACATCCCCTTTTTCTCTCTCCGCTTGCATATATTCGATGCTTTTACACCGTACTTTTCCATCCTAATCGAGCAGTTTTCGTCGTTATCGAGGCACTTAACGTTCCCAGTTATTACAGAGAATTTTTAGCGTCAATTTTCATAAATTTTCATACATTTTTGCGTCGATAATTCGCCTGATTTAGGGGTTGTTAATCACGCTCTTTTTCGTGCCGTGCTCTTTAATAGGGCCGGCTCCCGTACTTACAGTCCGTAGTCTCGCGCTGTTTTTTCGTTATTCTTCCTCTCGTCCGGTCATCTTGTTTGCGCTCGCGTGTGCTGTTGCCGCTTAGTAGAAAATCGTTGTTTACGCTGCTAATTCCAGCTGATGGCTGTGCAGAGTCGTGTTCTCTACTTCTGTACATACGTTCTTAACCTTTGAAAAACAAACATGATAATAATAACACGACAACGATAAACCCTGGTGCTTGTCGCCGAATTTACGAAGCAAACATTGCATTGGTGCTTAATGAAAGAGTTTCTTTAACGAAAATAGAAATTTTTTGTTTCTCTACGTCTGAAAATTCGATGACTGCCATTTGTGAATTTTAATGGAGATACTTAAGTTAAACCCAATGGAAATGGATTTAATAATTTTGTTTACATATCTCGTCGAGTTTTGTCGAGATATTAACAGCGCCTTAACATTTTTATCATTAAAGTTATATAATACAAAATATGAATAACTTTATTTGAGAATTCGTTTTACGTTTTACGTTGCAAAATATTGTAAATAACTTTATTTCCAGATTTCATCTCTAATGTCTGTTACAAAGAAATGTGTTTTATGGACGAAAAACATGATTTTTTTCCGCATTAAATGTTTTATAAAACGTTAATGTAAAATGACAGAGTTCATATTTTTTCACTGCTCATTGGCTTTCCTAAGGTCCACTCTTGATAAGCATACGATAAAAGTTCGAGTTTCTGCTGAGCACCATTTCTCCTTTACCTCTGTGGAGTTTTTGCTAGACATACACAATATCTCTTCTCCAGATGTTGACTTATTTAATGTGATTGTTTTCATTGTAGTTATTAAATTAATTTTCCTGTTTATTACTTTTGTTTACTCTAGTTACTCGGTAGAGCTTCATTTATATAACTAATAATATTGTTAAATAATAATTATACTTCATAACAGTGAGGTTCTCAAATCCCATTTGTGGTAAACTATTTTTGTAATTAAATTGTTTTATATATACGATAATCAAATTTACATGCCGCAGCATGTGGTAATGAATGATGCAAAATTAATTTTGTAATGAATTCAAGGTAAATGAATCTATTCTTTTTAGAAAACATCGGTATTAACTAAACAGCAATATTTAACGTACAACGTTTGCTCCATTCATTTAAAAAAGTGTTCTCTATTCAATTATGAAGATGTTGAATTTATCGTCTTTGCAAACATTTCGAAAGATGAACTTATTTTCAATTTCGGGCGTTCAACGTATTATAGTTAATTAGGAAAACATATTATTATTTTGAACATGTAACCAGGATATGTAAAAGAAAACGAGTAAATCTATTGAAATTACATCTAAATAAAACCTTTTGAACCCAAAAACAAGTTTTTAAATTTTCTTTATTTCATTCTTTTACCATGTTATATTAGAAGAAATTTTACATTTCCCCAAATCAGAATAAAAAACATCTCTAAACAGCAGAAAAGCATTTTATCTCGTATTCTTGCATGAATAGCTTAGATAATACGTATGTTCACTCTATTTCCAGCATTTATACCCACCATCATTTTCTTTGCTATAAGCGTTGATGCAAAGAAGAAGTTCACGTATCCCAAGTATAAAATACTTAGCTATTCTGTTAAGTAGTTTCAAACTATACAATCTCTTCAAAACCTGTGTACAAATATAATAAATTAGAGCTAATATAGACATATAGACAGACTGATATAGATAAATTATAGCTGACATTGATTATAATCAATGTCTATATTTAGAAAAAATTAGAAAAATATGGAAAAGTGACATCGTGAAATTAAGGGCAGGGCTCGAAGTGTGTAATATTTCTCTAGACTATATTAGACTATTTTCTTGTGGAGCTTATTTACTTTCAGAATAGATTTCAAACCATTTACATTTAAAGCATAAGTATATTTCTTCCTTATCAAACATTCTGCACAAGCTACTCGCACGCTTAAATCTATTATATTCGCGAAGTGAGAATTGTTATTGCTGATTGTTATTAAAAGAGTGTTTCAAGAATACAATTGTTACAGGAAAATTTATATATGCTTTTTGTTAGTGTTTTTGCTTTCTTTTTTCGTTTTCTGAGATAATAGGAAAATAATTTGCATACACTCATTCAGTGTTATCTCTTGATGATTATTTAAATATAGAAGTATTTATTTAACGACTCAAAAAGGAGTATTTCCCGACCAAGCGGAGGATAGGACTAGCGGTGAGGGCAGCACTGCGCATAGTTTTGCTTCGGAGGGAAAGAGACAGAGCTATTGGTATACTCAGGGCAACTGAAAATTGAAGCACACATCTAGATCAAAGTCCGAAGACGTATACATGGCCCTCTTGTAATGCCATCTTATGCTACCCGTGCCAGTCCATTTAAAACCACGGGGAAATGCCGACGCGTTAGATAATTATACTAATAAATACTCATCACGGTACAAAGAATAGGAGCATTTTGAAACTCTAGAGGTAACAACATATTCCAGTCATGCTACAGAACCAATTCTACAACATGAGTTTACATTATATTATTCAATGTAATGAAAAACATCCAGGATTTTTTCTTTGACTTCCAGAGGTCCTAGGTTCCAGTCCTAACGGCGCGGCAGGATTTTTCGACACTAGCTTTTCAACTAGGTCGAATTCAGTCGCTGTCTGGAGGAGAATTCTAGCGGCCGGCTGCTCTGATCGGTAGTTTTCCGTGATTTCTCCGATAAACACCAGGCGAATGCCGGAGCACGGACCGTGCGCGATCTGTCCTTCCTCTTCCTGGTCCTATCCTCTCCCCTTACCCACACACTTACACTAACATGCACTACACTACCACATATTCCAGGAGACCGGTCGGGCGCTTAGAGCTTGTCGCGGCTGGGGCGGTGCCCCGCTGGTGGGAGAGTCCTGGTTAGGGGGAAACCCCACTAGCCAACGGTTGGTCGGCGCCGGATCTCGCCATCCAGCGGGGGAAGATCATCGCCATCTCCCGAGAAAAAACATGCACTACACTAACGGGACTAATGACCAAAGCAGTTGACGCGCCCGGAAACACGAAAAAATCAATCAATCAATCAAAACAACGTAATGGAAATGTGTTTCCAATTGTTAATGAATGATCAAATTATTAAGTACTTTCTGTGTGATTACAGAAATGCTTCTGTGGAAAATTATCATAAGAAGAACTAATTCGGCTGATTAATTAGCATTACGTACTATCAGAAGAAGAAATAAAAGAGGTCATCTTCGTCAACATACTATTCAACTACATAGTATGTTGACGAAGATGACCTCTTTTATTTCTTCTGATAAGAACGTCAACAACACCAAATCAGAATTTCCACAATTACGTACTATGTTATGCAAAAATCATTTATTACTTTGGAACAAGAACACGAATGCACCAGACTAAAGTGTCCCGGTGCGACGCAACTGTCGCTGTTGTTAGTTCACAGATGCGCCAGTTTCTCTTCAGTCGTACACTTCGCTTGGTCGGGGTACACATTACGCCGCAAGCGGTGGCAAGACACGGCGTAGACATTAGTCCATAAACCATGTATTCCGACCTGAGTGCCAACGTCGCATTTACTAAGCTGTTGTTCATTCAAAACAATTTATTACATACCATTAATTAAAAAGAATTTTAAAACAATCGATTTATGTGTATTTGCTCTTCTAAATCTATCAAACAATAATAAAACTAATAATTAACTTATGATCTAACTTAACATGAAATTAAGATCAATATTATTTTATATTTAAAGTATATGTACGAAAACAAAAGTATTGTGCGGTAAAATCATGAAATCATTTGATGATGATGATTTTAGGAATAAAAATGACTTCAGCACGAACATTCCGCAAATGATTACTGAAGGGCTCCTAAGAACAAAGGGCTATCGGACATTGACCTAGTTCTGAGATCTTGAGGGATATACTAGAACTTTCATAATATAATTCAGTACTCTTTTAAATCTTTAAATACGGTACTGCCAGAGTTGGGACTCAAACCGTAGGACCTCCCGGCAGAGCCACTGCACATCAGTTGATGCCATGAAGCACCCAAGGCGACCTGGGGCGTGAACCCCTGGTAGCGTACAAGCTGTGTGAGATTGTATACCATGTAAATTGTTATACAAAATATTTCAGAATAAATGTTACAAATTTTTAGAGCATGTGGAGGGGTTACAAATAACCACTTTTTGGGAATGAACATCTTCTAGGAAATTGCATGTAACGGAGAATTTATACATGAAGTATTTGCCGATGATTTCTAGGTAAATCCGTATAAAAAAGGTTCGGGTAAATAAAAACTCCTTGATTGCATCAGAATGTCACCTGCGGCACAGCTGTGCATAATAAGTTGTTTACAAATCAGGTGTATATACCACATGTATAAATGCCTATCCATCCGTTATATGCAATTTCCTAGTGTTTACTCATTGGCAAAATGTGATCATGTTCGATCCCTCTACATGCGCTAGAAGTTTGTAACATTTATCCTGAGCCACCCCGTTTGGACGGTGCTGCGCCGAAATGCGATGTGAAACGTTAGGTGTTCTGTGAGCGTGGCGCCGCCACAGGGTCTGTCCGTTGTCTCCAACGGAGCTGCGTGCTTTGGAGCTGTCGCCGAGCAACACCGCCACGGGGACTGCAAGCGGCTTAATGACTATCGAGTGCGGGGCGGGATAAGCCGTTAATGCGCTAAGTTCGCTCTGTTTGCTGTCGGAGCAACGCTGTTCACTGTCGGCAATTGCCACAAGGTCTCAGGGACCGGGATTCCGTTTGGCGATGACAGAGATTCGTCCTCAAAATAGCTGAAATGAATGAACGTCTATTTCTATGCTAATGCTTTTTTAACATGACTAATGAAAGTAGTGGAGAATAATCATAATACGTGTATCAAAAATTGTTTCAACGTTGAAGTCTCAAATCGAGCTATCGCAGCTACATCTTGCGCGCAAAACAAAATATGTAGTAAGTCGTGTACGTAAAGTAGGAATAATAGGAAAAACTAATTGCATAATTTATTAAAATGTATGTGGCTTAAAACTAGCCAGATAGTTTCTAAAAACTCATCGTATTCACGAAAGTACTTGCAACTGAATGTGTAATTTCTAAGATTTTCCAAAGATCCACACTGCTGTATTCATTATTAATATATTTTAAAATCAGAAATTCGGCAACACGTCTATTGGGGTGGCGCACATTCACCTATGAATTACAGGTATAGATTAAAAATAATTTATAAACGATATTCTACAAATTTTTGAATTATATATTGTTTATTATTTATAGGCATAAATGATTACAGGAATAAATATTTGAAGATGAGCTCTAAATGAAGGGTTACAGATGACAACTAAGATGAATCCCTACCTTCTTACGGATCTTATGAAACCCAATCCCGTTCACGCACAGTACTGTTCTCTCAATGCCAATTTTCAGTTTTTTACATTGCTTCGCTAATTTGATTTCTAAATTTCAATATGTTCCCAAGGCCTTCCTTACAATTAGTTATATTTTCATGTACTGTTTCTATATTTTCTATTGTACCACGCAGAAAAATCAGAGAGACCCACTATTTCTTCTCTTTAAAGAGATCAGTATATTGTGAAGTCTTTCAAAAACGCATCACGGAAGTCTATTTTTTGTCCATCATTCTTGGTTCACTCGTTGCTCCAGATGCTTCGCCCGGTGCTCGACGCGGGCGCAGACGAGGGCGAAAGCGAGAGCGAGAGCGAGAGCGAGAGCGAGGGCGAGGGCGAGGGCGAGGGCGAGGGCGAGGGCGAGGGCGAGGGCGAGGGCGAGGGCGAGGGCGAGGGCGAGGGCGAGGGCGAGGGCGAGGGCGAGGGCGAGGGCGAGGGCGAGGGCGAGGGCGAGGGCGAGGGCGAGGGCGAGGGCGAGGGCGAGGGCGAGGGCGAGGGCGAGGGCGAGGGCGAGGGCGAGGGCGAGGGCGAGGGCGAGGGCGAGGGCGAGGGCGAAGGCGAGGGCGAAGGCGAGGGCGACGGCGACGGCGAGAGCGAGGGCGAGTGCGAGGGCGAGGGCGAGGGCGAGGGTGAGGGCGAGGGTGAGGGCGAGGGTGAGCGAGGGCGAGGGCGAGGGCGAGGGCGAGGGCGAGGGCGAGGGCGAGGGCGAGGGCGAAGGCGAGGGCGAGGGCGAGGGCGAGGGCGAGGGCGAGGGCGAGGGCGAGGGCGAGGGCGAGGGCGAGGGCGAGGGCGAGGGCGAGGGTGAGGGCGAGGGCGACGGCGACGGCGAGGGCGAGGGCAAGGACGAGGGCGAGGGCGAGGGTGAGGGCGAGAACGAAGGCGCGGGCGAAGGCGAGCGACGGCGAGGGCGACGGCGAGGGCGACGGCGAGGGCGACGGCGAGGGCGAGGGCGACGGCGACGGCGACGGCGACGGCGAGGGCGACGGCGACGGCGACGGCGAGGGCGACGGCGACGGCGACGGCGACGGCGAGGGCGAGGGCGAGGGCGAGTGCGATTTCGATTGCGACGGCGAGGGTGACGGCGAGGGCGAGGGCGAGGGCGAGGGCGAGGGCGAGGGCGAGGGCGAGGGCGACGCAGGAAAGCAATGACCAAGCTGGTGCTTATTGGAGTGGTGAGGCTGATCGCGGCGCCGAGTGCATGAGAGAAGTGGGTGTGAAGGCGGGAATGATGTGCTCGTAAGACTAGACGACGACCTCCGCTAGGCGGGGAGGCATGATGGAATCGGCTGCGGAGTGTGTATGCATGGAGTACTTATAAGAGGGCAGAGGGCGAGGGCGAGGGCGAGGGCGGAGTGGGCGGGAGAGGGCGAGGGCGAGGGCGAGGGCGAGGGCGAGGGCGAGGGCGAGGGCGAGGGCGAGGGCGAGAGCTCGGGCGTGGGCGAGGGCGCTCTGGGAGGGGTCCGCCTGGCGGTCAGCGGGGCAGCGGGGCTTCTATCGATCTTTCGGTCGACGGCACCAACCCTTCCTCCTCCCCTTTCCCCGCTTCGGTCGGCGCTTTGTTGCGGTGTTTATATTATTTTCCCTCCCGGAATGAAGTGCGCTCGCACGCCGCTGCGTGGCCACGGGCCCACGGCTGCCAACCGCTGCCCGCCCGCCCGCCCGCGTCGCCGGCGAACGGACGTCGTCGATGAGACGGCGAGAGAGAATCGGGAGGGAAGGGCGCAGGTGGATGAAGGTGCGAGCCGGTATGAAGAAGACGGGTTCGGTGATGAGTGAGAAGCGGTAAAGGTCAATAGTTACGAGGGGTGACAGAGAGGAGGAAGAGGTTGAGAGAGCGAGGAGGACGGCGCAGGGCGACGCGTGACAGATGAGGCTAGGGAAACGCGAGGAGGGAGGGAGCTGGGAGGTAAAGTCAATAGTGAGAGGGGTGATGAACGAGCATGGAGAGAGGAAGAGTAAAGATGGAAATACTCGTGCTAAGAAAAGAAGGAGGGCTCGAGGATAATGGAAATGAGAGCAATGGAGAGGAGAACAGCGAGGCGAGGACGATGGAAGGGGGAGAGGAGAGAGGGGCAGTAGTGCGGGGAGGATGGACGGATGGTGGGGACGAACAGTACGATTTGAAACGAGACAGGAAGGGTGATAGGAGAGGAGCGTGGTAGGTAATAGAAAGAAGGGTTGGTGATGTGCGGGAAGGAGAAGAAAAGAAAGAAGGGAAGAGGATGGATAGAAAGAGAAGGGAGAAGGAGAGCAAGTGGATGAGGAATGGGGCGAAGGGGAGTAGTGGAAAGGAGAGCAGCAGGCTGGGGAGTGACGCGGGATGGAGACCAGAAAGCAAAACAGAAAGCAAGGGGAGAGGGAGTGCGGAGAGGATGAACGGGTGGAGCTGGGTGAAGAGCACAGACAGTTCAACGCGGAGCGGGATGGGTGGGGCTGGGACACAACGAGAAGGATGATAAGGGAGGAACAGACAAGGTCAATAGAGAGGAGGGGAAGTGATGTGGGATGGGAAGGAGAAAAGGAAGAAGGAAAGAGTGTGGATAGGAAAAGAAGGGCAAAGCAGGGCAAAGCAGGGCAAAGCAGGGCAAGTAGAATTGAGGATTGGAATGAGGCAGTAGGGGAGATTGATTGACTGTTAGTGATTCCAGGGTCATCAAAAAATGAGGTCATTAGTCCAGTAAGTGTAGTGCATGTTTTTCATCGGGAGTTGGTTGTGATCTTCCCCTACTGGATGGCGATATCAGGCGCCGACCCACCGACTAGCGGGGTTTTCCTCAAACACCAGCGGGGCACGGCCCCAACCGGGACAAGCTCTAAGTCCCCGACCGGTCTCCCAGCATGTGTGGTAGTGTAGTGCATGTTAGTGTATGTGTGTGTATGTGTTTGTGTGTGTGAGAGTGAGAGAGAGAGAGAGAAAGAGAGAGAGATGATAGGAGAAGGAAGAGGAAGGAAAGATCGCGCGCGATCCGTAGCCCGTTTGTTAGGGTACTGCTCTGGCATTGGTCTGGTATTGATCGGAGAAACCACGGAAAACTACCGATCAGAGCGGCCGGCCGCTACAATCCTCCTCTCTCTCACAGAATTCGACCTAGCTCATAAGCTAGTGTCGAAAATGCTGCTGCCGTCGGGATTCGAACCTAGGTCCTACCGGTCAGAGGCACAGCAGTGACATCAGTTGATGCACTGAGCCACCGCTCACAGTAGTAGCGGAGAGAAGAAGGGGATTGGGGAGGCGGCACGCCGCGGAGTCAGTAAAAAGGACAGGGGCGGCGTGTTAGGGCTGAGCGGAGCGGGGTGGATCGGTGTGGAGCGGGGCGGGGGCGGGATGGAGCGCGCCGTGGCGGAGCGGGGCGGGGCGGGGTGGGGCGGGGCGGGGTGGGGCGGGGCGGGGCGGGGCGGGGCGGGGCGAGGCGAGGCGAGGCGGGGCGGTGCGGTCAGTGCTAGCGCAGGGCAGCAGAGCAGGGCGGGGCGAGCGGCAGAAGAATTGAATGAGGCAGATCGACTTATTTCCCCGAGCGCCTCGCCAGGGGCCGCTGCCAGTCCATCTCCCGCTCCATTGTCGATGGCGCTGGGCCCGACAGGTCGACGAAGCTGCGTGCGGCGATCCCCAGGGATCTTATACCAGGCCTCGTATTAGAGGCGCGAAATACTGTATTGGCTATCGGAGTTTTCCTAAAAAATATCGTTTTCATTTTTCCACTATGTTATTTTATGATATTGGAACTCAGGTTTCGAGTTTCTACTTAATTATTTTTCACCTATTGCACCTGTAAAGCAGATATTTTACTATATGAACTTTTAAAATATAAATTATAGCGATTTCAGGAACAAAATAAGTTTCTATCTCTATTTCTACCAATTTCAATAAATATTTTTGTCTCTTTTGCGAGGGGTGATGAACTCAATGAGCAGCTGTGGCTGAATCGATTTTTCTATTGAGAGTGTTCGAGGGAACGCTGCCAACTCTCCTTCCTCCCATTCATTTTCTATATTGCTTTCATGAACCAGGTTCCGAAGTTATTGACGAACAGCTTCATAGAGTGGTATAGGGAACATTAAAAACACTGTATTCCCTCTTTCTCCCTTTTTGGAAAAGCTCAAGACTGATACAACGAATGGTTTTATTACCCAAAATTGTCATCAGTATTAATTTACGAACATTTATTTAAAATCAAAATTAGTTATTTTTTTCCAAAAGTTTAGATTTTTTATGAACTAGCATTCTAATTAATTGCAAAAAAATAAGTCAAGTCGCAGTGCTCATGAATGCAAATAGAAGAAGTACATTGTATTGCTTTTTCGCCAAATTCATTTCCGTCGTTGGGAGGTCATTATTCCAATACTAAATTGTGATTTCTAATGGACTACAATAATTATAACTCACTATATAAAATGACAGAAGTGTAACATTTAATGCCGCAGTATTAATAATTAATTTTATGAAATTTAACTCAAAATCGAGTCGAATGTATCCATCATCATTAACGCGTGTGATCATCCTTATTTATCTTAAGTTTACAAATTGACTGTGGCAATAGTCTGGATCACGAAATAGACGTCACACTTACAAGGTTCTAGTTCAATTAAATTCAAAATAATAGATAAATATAGCTTTCTTGGGATCAGTGAGAACGTGTTGATAATTATGATTTTGAATTTCATTTTTTAACTCACAAACAATCATTTTATTCTTCCTAGCCCTAGAATAACCTTATTCATGCATTTATAGAGGGAAAACATATTTTGCACGTTTTAATAATTATTATTGTTATATGAGAGTTTATAAACCAATATCATTGGGTCATATTCTGCTGATAACAGTTATTTGAATGCGGTTCGTATTGAGGCATTTCGTTGGGAGTTGTCAACTTAATTTATTTTTATTCCGATAAATTAGAACGACGTTATGTTGAATTCTACACTGTATAAGGCATTTTGCGAGCTTCGTGTTTTGGTGGACGGTAATTTTCATGAAGTCGCCAGCACATTGTTTCTCCCGGTTTACTCTGTTCGTTACGTCACAATTAGACAGTGCAAACCCAACACGTTTACCGACATTGAATAATGTCGCGTGGCGCAGTGTACGGAAGAAGTATCGGGAGCATATTTACGCCAATTACTCCATCGTCCGCGTAATGAAGTCGGCAACGCAGATACATTTCAGCTCTTAATAACATTGGCGGTGCGTCCGACTTGTCGCGGGGGCAGTTTGCTTGCCGAACGCGCGGGGCCACTGCATAATTCATCGGAATCCGACTCGTGTCGGATCCCGTTCCACCGCCGCCCACGCCCATTCTGCCCCGCCCCACCCCGCTCTCCCCTCCTTGCCCCACCTCACTCCGCTCTCCCCCACCTACAAGCGCCCTACCGCACCTGTGACGCCCATCCCGCCCTGCCCCGCATGTCTCACCCATCCCGTCGTTCCCCACCCACACCCGCCTGCCCCACACATCCCGCCCCGCCCCTCCCCGCCCTTCCTCGCCTTGCCCTTCCACTCCCTGCCCTTCCATTCCCGGTCCTTTCACGCTCCGCCCTTCCCCACCTTGCCCTTCCACGCCCCGCCCTTCCACGCCTCGCCCTTGCGTACCCCGCCCATCCACGCCCCGCCCTTCCACGCCCCTTCCACCCACTGCCATTCTATGCCCCGTTCTTCTACGCTCCGCCCTTCCACGCCCTGCCCTTCCACTCACTGCCCTTCTACGCCCCGCCCTTCCACGCCCCTTCCACCCACTGCCATTCTATGCCCCGTTCTACGGTCCGCCCTTCCACGCCGTGATCTTCCACGCCCTGCCCTTCTATGCCCCGCCCTTTCACGCCCTGTCCTTCCACACGCCGCCGTTCCAGACCCTGCCCTTACACGCACTGCCCCGCTCCACCCCGCTCCGCGTGTTCCGTCCATCCCGTCCTGCCCCGCCCACCCCGCAAGCGCTCCCGATCCGCTTAGCTGCGCTGCGCAGACGGACACTCCGCCACGCCGCGCCGCGCCGCGCGGACGATCGAACTGTGAATAATGACCGGCGCGCTCGCCTTGGCGCGGGCCCCAACTAATTAAAGAGGATCCAAGCGGAGCCGCGCAGCGTCACTCCAAAGGGGCAGCCAAGGCGAAGGGGCAGCGCGGGCGGGCGAGAGAGCGACGTAGAAAAACATCGCATGCTACGGAGCTTTGAGGCACGATTCGGGGAGCATGTTTAGTGATCAGCGATCGACTGATCACTATGTTCAGTGATTAGGACTGCAGCTGCAATGTCGTCATTCGGTATGAGAGTTTGGACAGTGTTACTTTTACTAATCTTTATTTGTAATGCATGGTATTAAATCTTGCTAACAGTAGGAATTGACTATCCGGAAAGATCTTAAAAATATCGCAGAATACAAGGAAAGTCAGTTCTTGTTTCTTATTACAGGAACACAATTGATCACAATTTCAGTAGTTCTCGAATTTGGGGACCCACAAACACACCTTCCATTAGCTTTGGAGTCAAAAGACGAGGAAACTTTTGTGAAAAATAATAAACTTTTTCCAGAACAGTTCAAGGCTTTGAGAAGTTGTTTCATATGATCCAGCTTAATGCGAACAAGAGGCAGAAGGAAATTATCAGTAGCTACCAATTTATCTTTCTCAATATTTTCTTCCCCTTTCCATACCCGTTGAGGCCAAATCTTTCTTTGTAATGGGAACTTCTGATGTGTTGTGTCCCACTCACACAGAAAACAACAAAATTCGGCGTAACCACGCTGTTTTCCAAGATAATAACTCAAAATTAAATTTAATAATTCAAAACCTATGTCTGATAGCAAATTGCTAATTGCATATTTTAATTTATCATCCCCAAAACCTTTAGAGACACATATGGGCTGATAAGAAAGTTTATCTTTGAAGGACTGCTATCATTCTGTAAAGCAAATTAGAAGAAAATTGGGCACGAAAATGGTGGAAAATCTTAATACTACAGTAATGTGAAGTAGCACTTAATTTTTCAAGTTTATAATTTTCTTTCCAAGCGAAACTCAAAATTAATCATTCCAATGTTTTGTAACAAATTAATAATGTTACACTATATTTATATTTTATCGAATCGCATTGTGCAGTCAGACTCATAACAACTAATTTTCGAAGTCAACATAACCTTCGCAACGTCGTTAAACAAATAATCGCAAGAGTCTACAACTGAGTATCAAATATTGTAAAAAATAACAGCTCCTCGTTCTTTAAATTTGTTGGCAGAAATTAGATTAATTAATAGAGTGATGTCCTGAAATTATTTGATAATATTTTTGATTTCTTTTATATCATTTTTTGGAGCTGCTTGTAGATTATATTTATTTTCTTAGAGTCAACATGGAATAAGTTCAAGTGCAGCAAGTAGCACGTTGTTCGTAGCACGTAGCTCATCGCGGTCGCGAAGCACGTTCGTTCTCAGCTAATACGGCGACGAGCTCTATTCGAAGGCCCCAAGCGAAAGACCCTTGCACTTCCTTGCCTCGCCCTCGAGTTCCGCTCCTTTGTTTTTTTGTTTCGCCGCCGCGGCCCTTGATTTTGTTTGTCCATTTGCGCTGAGCTGTTGGCAGAGAACAGCCTGTTCGAGTGGTGGACAGCTCGTGTCTGGAGAGCGCCCTCCGGCAGTCGATGCCTCGTTGCGCGGCGAGACGGCGCCTCTCGGGGACTTTCGCCCCGACGACGGCGGCGGCGGCGGAAGGGCAGCGAAGCGAAGGGGGCGGGGCAGTTGGACAGTCCGCGAAATGCAATTTTCGCTAAGAGTTCTTTTGTCACCTTTGTTTTTTGTCTTCAATCGCTGATGTATTACTTAAAATAATTTTAAAATTATTAGATGTACTCTTAATTCTGCAATTAAGTGTGGGAACTTGGTTACATTAGTTTTGAGGTTACATTAATTAATTAATTAATTAAACATAAAACATTATAACAAAATTGCTCTACTCTTCCCTCTTTTCTTTTTTTACTGTATTTTAATGTAAATGCTGTTCTCTCCGTCAAGAGGGCTGATTGCATTGAATCATGAAAGTGCACGTAAAATAAAAAATTCAAAGACAATATTCCGTCCATGTTCGGGCTTCCACACTTTTAGTTTTTGGATTTAGTCGTTCCGAATACTATCTATCGACCAGTATCATCTTTTATTCCAATTTCATTTTAGACAACTCCATTAATTAACTACACGCTACTACTTAATTATTTATTTTAACATCTGATCTGTCGCACAATGTTACATTCGTACTTCCGCGGAATAATTTCGTCATATCCTGCTAGCGACTATACATCTTTCCTCTATCAAGCCACAACACGTTGATGAATCTTTAGTTGAAGTTAATCTTCTTCCACTCGTCTGTGAATTGTTTACATTGTTTACTAGCATCTTTGATGTCATTCTGTCCTTTTCCCATTGCAAAATACTGAGTTCTTTTCTCATTCCCAATAAAGCCTTATCACTAAATATTTATTTATTACATTGAATATTGAAATATATTTTAAATAATTAATGGAAATACATCTTCTTTTACTCTTTGCGGCGTATATTCTCATAACGTCACGTTTCTTCTCAAATTTACCCTTAATTATACGAACTTATCGTTGCAATTTGCCATGAAATAATAGTTCATGTCTCTTAAATATCTCTGAGATGTTATGACTCGTTTCAATAAACTGAGTGCGATGTATGGGAGAGTACTAAAGAACCCAGAACAGGAGAAAGTAATTAAGTTTTATTGATGATTATTTTTAAAATCTGAATTAAATAAACAATCAAAAATTATTTTAATTTCAATAAATTAATATTGGTATAAAAATAATCAAAATTCAGTTCTTACTTTTAGTTCTTTTCATTATTTAATACTAGCTCAACGAAACACCAGCGTTTAAAAATAAGACATTACTGCCAAATACTACTTACCACTAAAATTCTAAACCAGTTCGAAAGCAACATCTTTACAAAGGCTAATAAAATCGCGTGCACTATATTGTATAATATAAAAAAAGTAATAAATATGTATACCAGACTATTAATATTCAACCTGAGAAACTGTTCTGTAATATAAGGGAATTTCGTTAATTTCTTTTGCCTTTCGTGATTTTTAGGGAATGTAAAAACATACTTTGCATTAGAACAAGTTACATGTTAATTATTTGAAATTTGAATTGTTTTGAAATTATGATAGTAATTGTATCAAATTTATATATGTATGAACTGGGTTCAAATGTGATAAAATTATTTCACTTAGCCCTCTCCAAAGAATTTTGACTGATAGTAAAACAAGACACGAACACCGATCGTAATTTTAGAGTATCGCCAAGATACCAATGTTTTCCCACTAGTTTCGTCAGCAACAATGTAAAGGGAATGAAGAAACCTGGAGACGGCGTTCCGGGTAGTATTCCACCTCCCAACTCAATCTCCTTTCCCTTTACAATCAGCCATGAAAATGGCACTGCAGAAACACACACGTCCCATCCCATCTGTCCCGAGCATGCGTTGCAATTTCGTTCCCAGGATCGAACGGAGTGGCTTTGTGCCGCTGCATGCAGCCGTATTCTCGGCTCCAGGTTTCGTGTCTCCCGCAGGAGCTGCAGCTGAATCACCTGCCGGGATCACGTGCACGCGTCGTGTTTTGCGCATCACAAAACTCAGAACAACACTGCAGATTGAAGTAGTTTCTCTGATCACCCAACTTCCAGTCTGATTCACAGTCCGATGAGTAACAGAGGACAATAAGGTACGTGATATGTTAGGGATAGCTGTTCTTGGCGCCAGCGTGACTGGAGATTTGTCTATTTTCACTCGAGTTGGCACTTTCTAGAGCACATATCTACCAGGTATCTCCCAAAAGCGGGGCACCGTTCCAGCCGAGACAATCTCTAAGCTCCCAACTGGTCTTCCGACATGCGTGGTAATGTAGTGCATGTAAGTGTACGTGGGTAGGAGATAGAGATAGAGGTGATTACACTGAAGGAAGAAATGCAATGTATGAATCCTAATACGAAACTTACACCCGTTATCATTACTTTCTACCCAACTTTTGTAAATGTGAGTTTTAAATACAATTGATTTGTTAGAAGATTTATTATTTATTTCCTTACTTACATATTGCAGTTTATTTATCCATAGTTATCTACAGTACATTGTGAACTGAAAGCTGTTAATCTTTTTCTTGTTCCATTGATTGAAACAAAATACTATGTCATCTGGTAACGGACGTGGAATGTACGTACGACGCAGTCGAAGCAAATATTTTAGCATGTTGAAAAGAGTTAATAATGTAACATTTATATAAGAAGAAAAGTGTTGTTATTCCGTTTGATCATAAAGCAAATTAACGGAACCCTTCAAAAGTAAATTATAATTCATAGGAAAACCAATAAAATTATAAACTCGTAGTGTAGAAATCATTGGCACTGGTCAGCTCTGCAACAGAGGATCATCAATTCGCTGAGTAGTCGAGAGAGCAGTACACGAACGTATTTGACAATGTGATGATGAGCAAATATTTTATTTTAAACATGTGTGGTTACTAAGTGAAATGAAAATGGAATAACCGACCCTCACATAAACATGCCCTAAAACTGAACTTCAATAAAAACCATATTAATTTCTCGAGAGTTTTCGTGATAATTTTAAATGGATGTTACGATTAATGCCCAAAAGTAGCTAAAAATTCGAACTATCCGGATAAGGTTCACAATATAGAATTAGTGGTACTACAACAACACATACTTTCTCGCATTATTTGAAACTTTTTTTTTTGAAAATTCAGATATTTCAACGATAATGTGCGTTTATAATTCTTTTAAGCGCCTCTTTTTTAATTCGTGCGTTGTTTTCACGAAAAATGAGCGGTTCTTGAGCTTTTTTACATATTGCAATAACGTAAAGCAGGAGTTGCGCGGAAACAACTCCTTTTATCAAAACATTGCCCACAATATTCTTAAAAGGCCTGCTTTTACCAACAGATTTTCTTTGAGACATAAATCTCTATTTCTAATCTTGTGGGTTTGCAATGCTGGCAGATGGACAGATAGACAGATATACAGACAGACAGACAGACAGGCAGGTAGGCAGGTAGGCAGACAAACGGGCGGACGGACAGAAGGACGGACAGAGGAGCAGGCGGATAGACAGATGAACGGATGGATGAATAGATGAACGGGCGGATAGATAAATGGGCGGACGGATAGACAGTCGGACGAATGGACAGACACACGGACGAAAATTTAGTATCCACCAACCCCGACATCACCACCACCACAGCCGCCGCCGCTGCCCGCCTCCACCATCGCCAAAAACTCCGCCGCTGCCGTCACAACCACCGCAACCGTCATCATCACCATCACCACCACGAGCACCGCCGCTGCACATCGCCACATCGCCCTCGCTGCCGCAATCATCATTGCCATCACCACCCCCACCACCGCTAGCGAGACCAACCGCCCAGCGGGCGACGAGCGTGAGTAGCGCGCGCGCAGAGGGCGGGCAGGGCTGGACGCTGGGCACGGAGCCAGCTGGCCGCCGCCGCCCCCCAGCGACGCAGGTGTCTGCGGCCGCTCCCGGTGCGGGGGCGGGGTTGGGGCGGGGGCGGGGGCGGGGCGGGGGCGGGGCGGGCGATGCGAGGGGCGCTGGCTGCAGAGTCGCGTGGAACGTGGGCGGCGGGGGCGGCGGCGGCGGCGGGGGCGGCGGCGGGGGCGGCGGTGAGGGCGACGACGGGAACGTGGGCGGTGGCGCTGCCAGCGAAGGCAAGGGCGGGCGGAAGCGCTCATTAAGCGCAGGAAGTAGAACAAAGTTGAAGTTATCGTTTTTTTTTTTTAAATCGAGGAACTGAATATTTCCTTTCATATTGATTGGCTCTGCCGTGGCTTTACTTGTGATAGTGAACGTAGATGTTCTCATGAACAGAATTGATGGTAACGGTACGTGCGCCTGAAGTATGAAATCCATAAGGATATTCCGTAAAGCACTGAGCCTGACACACTGGTTCTTGGTTAAGAAACAAGCCTATGGTGAATGTTGCAGGTTTGCAAATAAATCTTACACTAAAAGTTATTAAAGTGAAAAAATAAATACAAGCCAGTCAATTTCAATTTGTGCAATTCTTCTACATTACTTCGTTCAGAACGTCATCAGTGATTATCTGTGATTTGTAACAGCAATACCTAACATTTAATAACTTAATGCAACTTTCGTATGCTTCAAGATTCATTTTCTTCGCAAAAGAAATTAGTATGATGATTTGAACCAATAGGATCAACAGAGCAGAGAAAGAGTGTATTGGGTATGACTGGATGTAGCGAAGGAGACAAATGTGACGAGAAACAAAAAGAAAAGCAATGTTGCTATAGAGAAAGAGGGATTTGGATTACGAGAACCAAATAGTAGTCAATAATGTGATGTTTTGTAGATTCATTGAAGCAAAAAAATTTTTTTTCATTCAATAGCTCTAGTTTAGTGATTTGACCTCCTTTTAACACCCAACAATAAAAGATAAAATTGATTAAAAAATGTAGTAGATGTTGAGAGCTTGGTACGACTCACTCCTCACGAAACACACGAGTGGGATAGAACGTCATGAAAATAGATAATGAAAAGCGGCCACGTTCTCTCGGAGCTCACGTTTCGAAATTTCACAGCTGGTGAATGAATATCCTTAACAAAGCTTGTAGAAATTGGGGGTGGGTGGGATAGATGACTGTTCGACCGTTCGAAGCAGGAGCGGAGGTATGATTCAGAAAACGCGGAAATTGATTTGGTATCTATACCGCCGACACGGCATGAGGAATCGAAAAAAAAGAGCCGACGAGCAGTTGTACAACCAGTAACGGCTGCAGTGCCTATGACCGGGAGGTCCTAGGTTCGAGTCCGGACGGCGGAAGGATTTTCGACGCTAGCTTCTCAGCTAGGTCGAATTCAGTCGCTGTCTGGAGGAGAATTCTAGCGGCCGGCTGCTCTGATCGGGAGTTTTTCGTGATTTCTCCGATCAACACCAGGCGGAGCAGTACCCTAACAAACGGGCCACGGACCGTGCGCGATCTTTCCTTCTTCTTCCTTGTCCTATCCTCTCCCCCTACACACACACTAACATACACTACACTACCACATATTCCGGAGACCGGTCGGGAGCTTAGATCTTGTCCCGGCTGGGGCGGTGCCCCGCTGGTGGGAAAGTCCTGGTTAGGGGGAAACCGCACTAGCCGACGGTAGGTCGGCGCCGGATCTCGCCATCCAGTGGGGGAAGATCACCGCCATCTCACGAGAAAAAACATGCACTACACTAACGGGACTAATGACCGAAGCAGTTGACGCGCCCGGAAACACGAAAAAATCAATCAATCAATCAAACCAGTAACGGTGCGAGTGATTCCGAAAGGCGAGAAGGTGTTGCGACGGTTAGTTTCCCGATGAAGTGTGAGTGATGGGCAATGAAAGAAGGAGGGCGATGAAAGGAGGTCGAAAAAAGTGGGAACGAGAGGACAGAACTGACCAGGACTACATGAAAGCGATCGACCACACTGGACGAAGCCACGCCTAACGGTTCAGAGACCCACGGTATAGATTGGGGCGGAACAAAGGATGACGGGATGGCTTGCTGGGCAGAGGGGAGCAGCCAATGGACGGGAGAGTGGAGGGGGAATAGTGTGCCCCGAGTTCCAACACGCACCCGGTCTCTGCATTGCCCGCACCGGATCATAAAGGTCTCCGGATTGAATGCGTTCTGATTTATTTTTAGAAGTACACGGCATGTTCCGTATCTCATTCTATTATGCAGGGTGAGAGGAAGGGGGAGATGTTTAATTAAAATTCTCGAATGATGGAGGCACATAAAGGAGGTGAGAAATTTAGCAAACGGATTAAATGAGTGCACGCGTGCGTGTCACTGGAACATTGGCAATGTGGGAATACTTCATCGGCTTTCTTGAGATCTCATTATACAAGAAGGACAAGGCGACAATCAAAATAAGTTGAAAATGCAAGGAAAAATAAAAACAGAAAAACAAGATATTGAATAGTAGAATATATGATGAGCAACATTTTTCTTGCATTCTTTAAGAAATTATATTTGCCATAAATATATCTTGATTTCATAGTTGTAATAAAGATACGATGACAAAAATCGAGGGTTTTATTAAAAAACTTGAATCCGTGTATAAAAAGAGGGCGCAATGCTTGCTCTTCATGACTCACGTTTGTGTAACACATCATACATCTCGCATAACTGAAGTAGCTTGTTTGTAGTAGAATGATGTGTACTGTGCAGTGAAGTGTCAAAGTGTAATAAAATCGGAAAGACCACTAAGGTTGGAGAATCGTAACCTAGAATTTTTTTATTAATTCGCTACAATATTAGGAAGAGATTGACATCGGTGCAAGAGAAACTTAGAGTATCCGTCTATGCGCTCGGGGAATTAGGATCGACTTTGTAAAGGACAAGAGAAAGGAGTTTTTAAATCCAGTTCTAATTCACAAATATCCCCTTTTCTCAAATGAAGGGTAATGAGTTAAGACTCATCGGTGTAAAGGTAGAGATTGATTCACTAGGTGCTCCATGCGACAGGTTTAGATTACTTTCTCACGCGGTGCTGAAATCTAATGTCGAAAATTTTACGACAATGATTTTACGCAATATTTTAAGTTGTTATACGCAAAACATTGGTATTATTACGAAAACGTACGTAATGAATGTGGATAACCCACTGGAAATGTACATTTAAGAGCTCGAAAGCACAATGATCAAAATGGACGCATATTAAGGGCCAGATCTCGAACTAATGCTTTATACAACGCAAATTAAGGGCTAGTACTTAATACCTTCGGCTTAACTTCCAGTCCGAGTTATCTGGAAGATTGCTATAAAAATCAGATTAAGGCTGCTGGCTAAATTAAGGAAACCGGAAGGTTTATCTGGAAGATAATGTATTCAGTGAAGACACTAAGGTAATGCACGTTAACTGCTGGTAAATTACCAGAACCATTTCCTACGTGGCGGCTCGTTCGTTGTAGTTGCAGAAAGATTCTGAGGTTCAAATTCTTGTGGTGTGGAGGGGCGTGACCAGGAGGGTATAACCGATGTGCGGCATCGGCTTCCCCCAAAGTAGAGAGTCCCGATTGAGGACCTCCGCCGACTCGTAAAAAGTTAAATTTCTTTAGAGTATTCCAAAGTAACAAACTGCAACAAATTACATTCGAACCCAATATTTTATTAAAGTTATTCATTAGTTTTGTTGTAATTGCACGTGACAGAGATTTTGAGAAACGCAAGAAAGAATGTATTCAACTGGTGGGACAGTGGTAGAGTTAGGAAGAAACACGCTCACCGCGCCGTCTCTGTTTATGCACATGCCAATTTACTGAGACACTCCTCCGATCAGAGCCTGTATTCTGAAAATGAATTTGTAATATTTTCTTTCTTAAACCACGTGACTAGAACTAGCAACAGTACACAAAGCATGAACGAACTTATGCTTCTCCAGAATTATTCACTCGCGCTGCTTTGTTGGCAGGTCTGTATCGCAAAACCATATGCTTATTTTAAAGTTTTATTTTCCGTATTTTAAGTATTCTGCTTAAAATAGCAAAGTTCAGAGTTATCATGAATTTGTATTGCTGAGTTTACGATTAGTAATGCATTGAACTGCATATTTTATAATTGGTATGTCCCTCTCATGATTGGCTTGTCCCTCTCATGATGAATGCATGTTAGTGAAAAACATCAAGTTACCCGAGCTACGACTTCTCTCGAATTTATTATTTTCCCACCTTTATTCCATAGGACACTATACAATGTTGCAAAGAAACGATTATAGAAATAAAACTAACATATTTTCAGAATTAGGTAACTATTAGCCTTCGATCAGTTTCTCTTGCTTCACATGAGAGGAATCTGGTCAAAACTAATATTCTTCGAACATCTGATTTGATAAAATGAAATATATTTAACCAAATGTTCGTATTCTTGTTTCATAAATGTATTCGTCTAATTAGATTATTTCACAAATGTCAAAAAATGTGGAAAAACTTTTAAGTTCAGAAATATTTACTCCCAAAATACGTATTTGTTTTTGAGTAGTGTGTTTTTGTATTTATATTAAAGCAAAACATTTTGTATTCCTTATAAAATTCCTGAAAAATGATACATAATTCCGATTTTCTGCAAGTGTATGTTTCTAATTATTTTTATGCGGAATGAACATTTTTTCGCAAAAACTTTAGCAAATTTTGCCTTTTTTCGCGAAAGAATTAATTTTGTACAAAAGTCGCGCAAAAGCACACTTTTCTCAGACCAGTATTTCTTCGAAATTGTAATATATCATCATGTACCACGATTACCATTATACCAATGCAATGCAGATTGAACATCTTGAATCTGTTTATTTTTTGCTAAGAATTTATCAATCCATCATTTCCATGAATAAGCAGGAATCTGCTCGTAGGACATTAAAATTCTGTAGTTAGTTATTGTGAGGATCTTTAGCAGTAACATTCTAGAAACGAAAGGACAGCAGATACATTTTCGGGCTTCCTCTCTCGAAAGAGGAAACAACGGATGCATGTTCTTCCACCTCTTCTTCTATGGTCGTCTTGCGATGAAGAGCCCGACATCAATATTCCACTATGGTGGCTCTTTAGTTGTCTCTTGCGGGCATTAATTGAAACGTGACTAACATTTTAGACTAATAAAAAGTAAATGAATAATTAACACCTAATTATTTCATAACGTTATTCTTCAGATTTTTAAAACAAATTTTACACATGTAATAGTATATTATGCAACTAGCTTATAATGTTAAGTTATCTTGCATGATTACATGTTTAGAAAACAAGCAACGTCAGGAGCGAATTTTCAAATTCGTACGAATGCAATAAAAGCAACATTATAAATGAGTTGCATACGTGATATTTTTTAAACCATACGAGAATTAAAGTTCTTTTTAAAAAATTTATTGGTTTGTATTTTTATGGTTAGTAAAATTTATGGTTATATTTCTGTTCGTTCTTTCACCTCTCACCGTCACCATATCACTTCATTCAGTACATAGATACCTCTAACGTTAAATCAATTGTGGTCACTAATGATCTCGTAGTTAATGCAACCTTAAATAAACAAAGGTTATGATTTGATCGATAATATGTACCAGTGTGTATCAGTCAAATGTTTGAATAAAAATGCAGATTATTTACTTTCCAATCAACATTGTTATCAAGCATTTTTCATCCCGTTTTATAACAGAACATGTATTAATGTAGTTTGCCACAAAATATTTTTTTCAATCAATTTCATTTCTTCCTGGTGAAGAACTCAAATGTAAAGACGTTTAGTTCGCTATTGAACAAAGAAAAGATAATAGTGTATGGCAATCATACTGTTATTCGATTCTATAATTCCCATTATTACCTTCGATGTATAGTCAAAGAGATTAGGTAAACAGAACGTTTACAAACACGCAAGAAAATGGACATCGCAAGAAAAAATAACTAGGAAATCAAACTGCTGCAATGTATGAATGATTTTGAAAACTATAAAATATTGACATTGCATTGCATTGTGGATAACTAATTTCCGATATTTGTGCATTGGTAATACGAGACTCGTACTTTATTTTGAAGATAACTTAACCGAAAGTTACTTAACCAGACTCTTAACAAATATGGAAATACAGGTCATAAAAGTGTACACACTGTGCCTACTCAACTACTAAATAGCTGGTGCAAATGACACTTTTATATGTTTTTGGTCTAATAAGGGAGCATTTACTCCTTCTTCACGAGGAAACTCAATGAAAAATTGACCTAAGTCTTGACCTAAGTAACCACTTATTCTATCTCATTCCTTATGGATCAAGAATTGTCTTATTCCTTAAACGTGGTCTATAAATTCGACGTTACCTCTGCGTGTTGTACACGGGCGCATTTATCCTAGTTGTGATTCATTAATTACTGCGCGTCAACTACTGAGGCTATTAGTTTCTTAAGTTTAGAGCATGTTTTTCATCGGGAGGTGGCGGTGATCTTTCCCCACTAGATGGCGAGATCCAGCGCCGACCTACCGTCGACTAGCGTTTTTCCCCCAACCAGGTATTTCCTACCAGATACGCACCGCCCCAGCCGGGACAAGTTTTAAGTCTCCGACCGGTCTCCCGGCATGTGTGGTAGTGTTGTGCATGGCCGGACGACAACGGATTCCGAGCAAAGAATCGGTTGATTGATTTTTTCGTGTTTTCCGGGCGCGTTAACTGCTTTGGTCATTAGTCTCGTAAGTGTAGTGCATGTTTTTTCTCGGAAGATGGCGGTGATCTTTCCCCCGCTGGATGGCGAGATCCGGCGCCGACCTACCGTCGGCTAGTGGGGTTTCCCCCTAACCAGGACTCTTCCACCAGCGGGGTACCACACCAGCCGGGACAAGTTTTAAGTCCCCGACCGGTCTCCCCGACCAGTGAGGTAGGTAGTGTGCGTGTAAGGGGTGAGAATAGGACAAAGAAGAGGAAGGAAATATCACGCGCGGTTCGTGGTCCGTTCGCTAGGGTACTGTTTCGGTAATCGACTGGTGTTGATCGGAGAAATCACGGAAAACTACCGATCAGAGCAGCCGGCCCCCGGAATTCGTCTCCAAATAACGACTTAATTCCATCTAGCTCACAATCTAGTGTCGAAAATCCTGCCGCCGCGCCGTGGGCAGTGGGAACCTACGATCTCATGGTCAGAGGCGCTGCAGTGACATCAGTTGATGCACTGAGCCACCGCTCCCGCACTTGTTGTGGCGTAGTATGCTTCTCATTGATACTCTTATCTTATTCTAACCATAAGATCATCTTTCATCTTTCCTCATAATCATTCATCTCTCTCATTGAGTTTTAAATGTTGCCTTTGTCATTTACACATTGAAAAGCAATGTGTAGCCCCGAATGTATCATCTGATGTAGAAAGGAGAACACAAATTCGGTTCTCCTAGTCGTCAAGGTACTACAAAGAACGTGCAAAAGATTTAGCCACAAGTTATATATTTCATTAATTACATAATTTAATTAATTCATTGTACGGGTATTGTTGTTAGTAGAATCTACACTGTTACTGTTACGAAATTAAATTCACTAACACTCTTCTGTTTGCCAAGCATAAAACGATTCGTTTCATATTAACAAATACACCTGTTTTTATTACTTGTGTGAATTTTTGTTGAAGTATTTAAATATGAAAAAATATGGGTTTATTAACACACTAACTAATTAATATCTATTATATATATATTCCTGTTTTGCGTTAGAACGTCAGATTCTGGTATGAAAATTAATCCATAATGTCGATCGTTCAGTGACAAAATAAAACGGATGATTTAAAATGTATATTGTAACTGGAAGACGTGAAAGATGTTACCATGTAAATCGGGCAAACGTGTTGCTGATACCGCAAATATTGCTTTATTTATTTGCACAGCGTTCTGCCTCGTCGTTCTGGGTTCGAGTCGATGCAGCGCAGCGGGGTGTGGGATGGAAGGGCATGGCCTTGGCCCTCGGGAAGGAAAGGCTCCGCTAGGTGGCGCTAGCATCTCTTGAGCGTTTCGAGAAGTGCATCGCGCGGGGGCGTTGCGTTGCCGCGTCTCGCTTCGTGGGGGCGATAAAACGGACAAGCGCTCCCACCGGGGCCTCCCGCACCGCCGCCGCGAGATTGGATCAGGGTGGCTGCTGTTGCGGTGGCAGCGGTGGGGGCGGGGCAGGGCGGCGGGGGCGTGGCTGGACGGCGCGCGGGGAGCGGGGAGCGAAGGCGGAGGTGGGCCGAAAGAGAGGAGGAGGCGAAGGTGACGGAGAAGGGCAGGGGATGAAGGTGGATTGGGTGGAGGTGAGAGAGTGGAGGGGGCGGATAGGGCGAAGAGGGTGGAGGAGCGGAATGGGGATATAAAGCAATGAATATGGTGGGGGCGGAGGGAGGGCCGAGAGGGGCAGACTGGGGCGAAGGGGGTCGGAGGGACCGGTTATTGCGGAGGGAGGGCAGGGTCAGAGGTGGTCTAGGAGGAGGTGAGACGGCGAGGAGCGGTGGAAAAGGGAGGGAATGGGGCGAAATATTCGGGGGAAAGGGGAGGAGGGGGCGGATGGGGAATGAGGGGTGTCGGGGGGCCGAGGGGACGGTGGGGGTGGACAAGGCGGAGGGGGTGAGGGGGGCGGAGCTGAGTGGAGTGGAGGCAGTGGGTGCGGCGGGAGCGGAGAAGGCTGAGGTAGTTTAGGAGAGGGCGAGGCGGGAAGGATGAGGGGAGGATGAGGGCGGGAGTGGGGTGAAATGGTTGGGATGAAGGGGAGAAGGGGTGGGGAGATGGAGGGGGAGGAGGGGTTGCGAACGGGGCGGAGGAGGCATAGGTGGTTGAGGCGGGGGCGAAGCGGGAAGGAGTGGGGGGAGGAGGGCGGAAGTGGGGTGAAATGGATGGGGTGAAGGGGAGGAGGGGGTGGAAGTGGCGAACGGATAGTGTTGGTGTGTGTAGGATGTGTGGCAGTGCCGACCCGGCATTCAGCTGTCAGGATGCGCCCTGATGCCTTTATCCGTCGCTCGCCCGTATTATATCAAGAGATTTGCTAGTGGCGGATAATGAAGAGCTGGGGTTCCCGAGCAGAAGTTGTGCGCTGCCAATATATCGAGTTGCTGTGCGGCGATTTCCCCTCGAAGTCATGTCAGTTTCGTGCATTTTGTTCTGAATGTCACTGAAAATTATCCCGAGCGTACGTGAACTACATCCTGTCTTACGCTTTATTATTATTTTTATTAATTTTATGAAGTGAGTATTCTTTCATTCAGGAGAGCGTATGACTTTTACTTTCAGTGATTCAAGCTTTATTCATAGCTAGGCTACAAGTTCGTTTAATACTCTTCGTCGCGTTCTTAATCCCTAAGAAATGCACTGAGAAACTACCCTAATCTTCTGAATTAATGTTTGCAAATTTTGCTTCGGCGTTTTTATATTGTTGGTGATGTCTTATTGAAGATGATCTGCGCTATGACTTTTTCAAGTGTTGACAAATCTTTTCCGCTTTTTTTTCTCGCTTGGGTCATGAAGCTCACTCCCACTCCGCGAACTTCCCCACCCTTCTGCGACATGCGCCAAACACAAGATCACGAAGGCGGGCTGAATTTGCTAGTTTGGGAATTTCTAGAAAGTTCGCCCAAAAAGTTTCAGTGGGGGCTGTCCCTTCTCCACTAAGTGCCTTACCACCTAACCCACTTGTTCAAGAGTTCTTTCTTTCAGTGCTAGTAGAAAATCCAAGGATACGAACACCTGTGTGACAAATGTAAGTAACACATGGATCGGGGGGAGGGGCGTGGCAAATTAGGATGGCGTAGACACCGCACTTGTTAAGATGGATAGTAGAAATGCGAAGACAACTTCATGTCTCATTGTTTAGTGTGGATACTTCATCAAAGTATACCTACGCTCTTGTTTTTCTCTCTCACTCAATGTTGAATTGATGCAGATTGGACAACATGAACTTACAACTGCTTATTTGAATCATTTTCCCGTTTTTCACTCCATTACACCATGTCAACATGATCATTCACTTCTTACCATTTCTTTCTTCCCAAAATGATATTGTTATTTTTTCGAAGATTAACAGTACTGTTTTGAGTTCAGCTTAGTAGTAATAGCTTACAGGATGCGGGTACTTTGGTGTGTGAAGTTAATATATAGACCGCAGCAAACAAGCATATGTAATTTAGAACGGTATCTTTTTTACGGCTATTCGGTCATATTTCTAGTTTGGTTGAAATCGATATGTGAATGACACTAGGAAATTAAATGCCGCTGAAAATGGACATCGAAATAAGAGTGATGTATTTTTCAAAAAAAAATTGAGTGAAAATTAAAAAAGTCCACGATGACGTCGAGCACTATTGGCATATAGTTGCCAAGCGATGGAACGACCGTGTACGTGTCAACGAGTAAATGGATGGCTCCGAGCGAGATATATGAGTTTCTCTGAGAAGCAAATAAACCACAAGGAAAAATATTGTTTCCGACACTCCGGGCAAGTCAATATCTACGCTGATATTGACAGCGGACATATTTTACGATTAAAATGCAGGAAAATGAGAAACAATTTCCATTAAAAATTGACGATCGTTTTGAGGAAATACATCTATTATCAACAAAATAAAAACCCTCATGAAGCGCTGTCTGAAAACATATTTCGAAAATAAAATTTGAAGTCATCCTGTGTCACCCTACAACTTTTACTGCTCAACGCGGAATATTAGAGGTGGTTTCACACCACCATAGAAATGTTTCTATGCTTATAATTGCTTTTGATCTTCCAGTAACTGCACTTGCCTTACGTTCATATTAGACTGCACATGTGCTGGCTTGTGTTTTACGCTTAATCAATTCCTAGGAACAAACCTGTACAAGTTGGCATCGGAGAAGATAATTTCTGTGACTTGCAACGGACTGACGTAAGCAAGTGCCTCGTGTCAATTCATCATTCCCCTGCATTGTGCAACTCGGGTGGTTATAGTTATTGTTGTATATTCCGACTCTTTTTAAGTTTTGTCATCAGATAAAAGAGTATGTAATAAGGAATCAAAACTCTGTAAATGAAATAGAATAAAGTCATTTATTTTTTCAATACCACCATGTCTGTCGATTCAGTTGAAAAAGTAGACTATGATGTTGAAATTAAGAGTTTGTATAAATTCTAAAGAAAGCATTTCTAAAATTCATTCCAAAATTTTCCTAAACAGCAATTCATTGTGAAATAAAGATGATGTTTCCTTCGTTTCATTTCTCTTAACTTTGATATTCTTATATTGTGTGCTTCCAGAAACGCTAAAGCTGAAACAAGCCAAAAACTATTGTAACAATGTTTATAGTTTTTAATTCAATTTTAAATTTTTAAATATACACCAAAAGCCAAATTCTAAATATTTACCAAAGTAAAATAACTGTTTATTTGTTCGTTTTTACGCTTTTTTTCATTGTAAGAGAACCATTAGGGATATAATACAAATATAAGTATCCCAAGTTTTTATGACAATCATTTATTTATTTCAGCAATTGCACAACGTTTCGTAACTTGTTTTGTTACATCATGAGGTGCTAAACTTAGTGAGGGAACGCTATCCCATTGAATTATCTCTACAGCAGAACATTCAAGGAAACATTATGAAATACTACACACTCACTCAGTTGATACCACATAACTAACCGTTACGAACCGTTCGTAACGGTTAGTGTGGTATGTAACGTGTGTAACGTTATGTAACAAAACGAGTTACGAAACGTTGTGCAATTGCTGAAATAAATAAATGATTGTCATAAAAAACTTGGGATACTAATATTTGTAAACATATATTGACAATCAAGAAGAAATATTGATTCATTAGAGATATAGTATCCAATTTTTGTTTTGTAAAATGTAATTATAGGAAATTTATTGCATGAAAGACTTGTAAACCTGTGCTATTGAATTAAAATTAATAAGGGTGTAATCCACTTTTAAACACATGCTAATTTATTGCCTAGTACTAAACGCGGCTTCGTTTGGCAGACACTTCTGTCTCATCAACCTTTTCTTCGGAGTTGTTTATCTGGCGCACCGAGACAATTGGGAAGGGTAGACGTCCTTTTGTTATGATTGCTTTTGTCTATCACCACCCCCTAGCCGCACTTCTGGGCGGTGGGCGATTTGACCTGAGGATCGTTTGCCTGCAACGCGCGATCAGTTTTCCCTCACCTGCGCTTCCCAGCTAATCGTTTTTTTTTCTTTTCGTTACGTGACAAGGCACACTCCAACGGGAATCGCCTGCCCGCATTCAGTTTCGTTGGTTGGTTGGTTGCTTGGTTGTTAGTGATTCTCGGCGCGTCAACTGCAGAGGTCATTAGTACTGTAAGTGTAGTGTAAGTGTAAGTTTTTTCAACGGGAGGTGGCAGTGATCTTCCCCCGCTGGATGACGACATTTGGCGACAACCTACCATCGAATAACGAGGTTTTCCTCACTAGGTATCTCCCACAAACGGGGCAACGCCTCAGCCTGGACAAGCTCTAAGCTCCCGATCAGTCTCCCGTCATGTGTGTTAGTGTGTGTGTGTGTGTGTGTGTGTGTGTGTGTATAAGGGTGTAATGGGTGAGGATAGGACAAGGAAGAGGAAGGAAAGATCGTGAGCAGTCCGTGGCCATTTGTTAGGGTCCTGCTCCGGCATTTGCCTGGTGTTGAAAATTACGGAAAACTACCGATCGGTGCAGCCGGCCTCTAGAATTCTCCTCCAGCCAGCGACTGAATGCGACCTAGCTGGAAAGCTAGTGTCGAAAACCTTTCCACTTTCAGGACTCGAACCTAGGACCTCCCGGTCAGTCATTTCAGTGACATCAATTGATGCACTGAGCCATTTCTCCCCGTTCCAGTTGCGCTCATCCTTTTTTTGGAAGGAGTGAACATTTTTGTTATGATTGCTTTTGTAAGTAGCGCAAGTAGATGTTCTCGCACCAGTCTAGAAAAACCTTGATTACATGTCAATATGGCACAATCTTCGGAATTGTGTACATTACATCTACGGATTAAGGAGATACTCGTGATAGATGGATTCAAGGTGTGTTTAAACAAAAATTAGCGTGGTTTAAACCGTGATATTCATCGTAGTCAGTGTTATAAAAGGTCACGTATTTTAAAAATAGACCGAAGCGTAACAATTATAATTGATCAATATAATACTGTGCATTCCACGATAAGCGTATCAATCAATCCTTATACGAAGGAGGGAAATGGAACGAGATGCAATCGGGCTATAACGTTTTGGGGAAGTAGGTAAACGGCTTAGGAAAAGTTGTCTGCGGGATGCAGTCGGTAGACGCCCGTTCCACTTCGAAGCAGAGAAGCTCCCCCACATGCCGTGAGTGCCGTTGAGGAACACATCGTCCGGGAGTTCGTACTCTCACCACAGCGGAGTTACCCCTGCGAGGTACAATATTGAAATGTGTCATCTGTACTCACGAACAGCGAACCGCCCAAATACACAGATTCACACCGGGGTATTTAACTCGTCCCAGAGCGGTCACCTGCCTTATTGACTTATTCTCACCCCTTCTTGTGGCAGTAATGCACTGAATTGGATTATCGTCTAGGTGTACCGAGGCACTTAGGATGATAACCTGAATCCGGACAACCATCGTGTAACAATCAGGCTCCGCCAATGTTCCAGTGTTCCTTTAGAAAGCCAATATATTTGAGGAGCAAACATTCAAAAGGTCACATGTCCATTTGGCAAAAATTGAGTTCTTCTGTTGTTTTTGTCTACAATTTTATTTCCACGGAAAACCTTGAAATGGTTTACAATACGTTAAGTAGTACTCTATTCGTTCGATTAAGGACTGTGTTAAAAACTAAAATGTATGCCATGTTTTCTATTTTTATCGGAAAAGTGTGAAGTGGCCGTGTCACGTTTTGAATGTGTGCTCGTCATGTTCTCTTGACAAGTAAAAAAATAACACAAGCAACTATTTCGGCCTTGCGAGTGATGAATCAAGTTTACAGCAGATATTTTTAGTAAATTGTGTTTCTTGTGCAATACGTTTTTCTTGTCTCTTGTGTTTGGGTATCCTAGGCGGTGAAAAGCATAATAATCTTATCTATTTATATGAATATAAAATATCCAAATGAACCGACAGTAGTTAATATTAATAAACAATGAACAAATTAATGAATCAAACAATAAATACGTTCTAATTTTGTTTTCGCTAGAGATAATGTTTTCCAGTTTTGAAGTGTAGACTAAAGAGTGTTAACGAACACGCTCCTGGAAGTAATGTATAGAATACGCACAGGGTTTTGACAATCAAGTTCTACTAAATTTTTAAACTAAGCATGATTCTACAATTCGAAATATTACACTGTACGTACCTCACAATGTATTGAGTCAACGAACCGATTTGATTTTCTCCCGCCAAGGGGCTTGGCAAGACCGTCACTGATGGATATTTTCAGCCGCGTCGATTGCTAAGGTCATTAGTGCCGTAAGTGTAGTACATGTTTTTAATAGCGGGAAGTAGCGATGATTTTCCCCAGTTGGATGGCGAGATCCAGCGCCAAACCTACAAGTCTGCGGGGTTTTCCCTAACCGGATACCTCCCACCAACGGGGCACCGTTCCAGCCGGAACACGCTATAACTACTGATTGGTCCCCCAACATGTGTGCTAGTGTAGTGCATGTATAGTGTAAGTATGCGTAAGTCGGGGATGAAGGAAGAAAAAGGAAGACGAAGAGAAGATAGCACACAGTCCGTGGCCCGTTTGTTAAGGTTCTACCCTAGCATATGCCTGGTGTTGATCGGAAAAACCACGGAAAATCACTGATCAGAGCAGTCTTCCGCTAGAACTCCCCTCCAGTCAACAGCTAAATTCACCTTATCTATCAAGCTAGAAAAACAAAAAACTCTGCCACCGTCGGGACTCGAACCCTAGGACCTCCCGGTCCGAGGCACTGCAGTAAACTCAACCGATGCCCTGAGTGTAGGGAACAGAATTACGCGGCTCGCGAACGACTGCATCCGCAAAAAGCTGCCCTTTCCGTGCGTGTTTGAGCGACGCGTGGCTCAAACGCGCACGCGCGCGTGCTCGCGCACATGCACGCGTGCGTCCACGCGCTTCGGGAGATCAAAAGACCCCATTGAAGGCGCATCGGCAAGCGGCGCGCGTCCTAGGGACGGGGCGGCGCTGCGGCGCGCTCTCGGTCGGAATGAACTCGGCGGCGAAACAATTGAGCCCCACGCCGCGCCCTCGCCTCTGATGTCCCCGTGCAAACGGCCTGGCAGGGGGGGGGAGTAGGCGCTTCGCGGGCGCGCAAATGGGCAAATGATTAGAGGGCGCTTTAAAAAGAAAAAAATACGTGGAATGTAATTTGTATATGGAATCAAACGAGTAACCTCAAAAGCAGTTACGGGAAATTGATGTAACTATTACATACTAAATTCCGTGGTGGTATCCGATATCTTGTAGTAATCCATGTTATAGGTATAGGGATAATCAAACCACAATAGTAAAAAATAAATTGTATATATTTATTTTTTGCCCAGAGGTACCTTTCGGGAACAATATTTTCCCATCCTCAGTGGGTCTCTAACAAAGGGAAAATTGAATGATTAACATAAAGAAGAACAGTGGTGTAAAGAATAAAATAGACAAAAGAAGGAAATGAATAATAGATTTAATAATAGATTTTGAAAAATAATAAACAACATAAAATAACTTATTGCCCAAGCAACGTGGATAACACCTAAACATTTAACATGAAACTGAATAAGATCCAGTGTTCAACCACTAGGGTGACCGCCATCATTACATACTATGTACTGATGACACATCTCTGAGATTAGTGTAATTTTCTTCAGGCATCTCTTTGGTGTAATTTCGTACCACATGTTTCAGATGATAAGTTCTATGTTCACCTAGAACACTTAAATGATCAGATGGTGTACTTCAGTCGAAATTAGTGTAATGTTCTTTTTTCAATGAATTAATTGATATATCTCTTTCATACGGCAAATACAGATTAAATATGTTCAGTTCTCTGAAACAAGTGTGCGTTGATTTCATTATTGACTTCAGCATCCAACTTTTTAATACTTGAACTTCACCAATTTTGAGCATAAACTACTGATGTTTTCTCTTGGCATGAACAGTTTACAATTTACACCGCCTATTAACTTTCTACTAGATATTAATTTAATTAAATATAGTACCTCCGTAAACTATCGCCGTTTTCCAGATCAATAATTAAGAAAACCTAATCAACAACTTTTCTTTGTTTTTCTCACCTTTATCATCAATCGAACATTCAGAACATACTGAGAACTCTAATATACAACAAATACGAAATAAAATTATCACTATTATTTATTCAAATCTTCAAAAATAAAAACCTGACTATCTCAACATAAAAATAACTACCTATGGGATCGCAACACCGACATACATCTTCAATCGATCGAAAATAATTTTTGTTCAGAATGTGACAATAAGCCAGTTTATTTATAAGTGAACAGGGTTGTAAACAGTTCAAAGATAGGAAACAGATACAAGGGTTTTTGTCCATGTTCTCAAGGTATATGTTATATAAGTTCTCCGTATATTTTCCTATCATTTTGGATGCCAAAGTAAGCACGAAGAATGGAACATCATGCCGATTTTTATTATTATTTGGACTATTTTTAAAAGTAAATACGGTATTTGATTTTTTAAGATGAAGGAAATGTTTCAACAATTATGTCAACAAATCTCACTTATATTTTACTCTTAGTCCGTCCGAAAACATTATTTCATACACATTTGTTGTAATGGGAACAAATCTAAAGGAATAAAACCTGCAGTCCCTTATCTAAGAAAGAGTGTGGACAGAAAACTAGACATCAGGCAAAATGTTCACACTGGTGCGAAGCACAGCTCTAAGTTCTGAAATTGACTCTTCTATTGAAACGTAAAATATGATGAATTTGGACCTGTCTGAACAGCAATAAAACTTATCCGACAATTGGTATGATCTGAGGCAAATACAGAAGAAGCGTTACGCGAGAAGAAAAACGCGATGGTCAAAATGTAAATTTTGTCGCAAAACCCATTGATTTGAGCATAAAGGCAAGACAACGTGAACTGCACTCTGGGCGACATATGCAGAACGAGAAAGCTATGACTGAAAATCAATTTTTAAATTCTTTTTTTTTTCGTAAATGAAGAAAAAATACGTTGAAAATGAAAACTTGAGTACAGAGGAATAAATAATTCATTATACTCTGAACTGGTTGCGACCGGCGCTGCTATGCAATTAAAAATACTGAATATGTTAAGAGTAGCAACTTGTCTTCTGCGATTTACCTGCACCATTACTGAAACCATTATCGTGCAATTATCTTCACTTCTCTCCTTCTTCCCTTCTCTTCTCTTCCTCCCTTCTCGTCTCTTACTCGCAAATTCTTCCTCTCTGCGAATACTTCGTGTCTTCCTGAACTCTGATGATACACTTCGTAAACTGATAGAAATTTCCCCGTACGTTAATTGAGTATCTGGAAGCCCAAAGCAAAGTGTATCCTGAAATATTCCATACATGTTAGCGTGAATAATTCAAAATATATTTGAAAACACCTTTTGAAAAACAAAATAACACGAAAATTTAAAAAAAAGTCCTTTGCTCTTACGGGATCAAAACTTGAAAACACTTCTCTTTCCGCGAATTATGTTTCGGGTTGATAATTTTCGTTGTCATCATTCCAGTGCAAAGCTTGCAGAACAGCGAGTCTTTTAGCATTTCATCTTGTGTAGCAGTTTTATCATTAACCTAAAATATTTTACCAGTGAAGGAGTCTTTTGTAACAGTCGCCACATTTTACGATGATAACTTCGTTTCCCTTTTTCGCTAGAAGTTGTAGATTTCTTTCAAATATCTGTAATTAGGCATACACAGAAGTTGCTATATAATGGATGATCATTTATATCGTCATCGACGATCAGCAGTAGTGTCTTGGAGAGTAGGATGTTTGGTCGTCATACACAATGTCCAGACTTACCCTCAACAAATTGAATCCTCGAGTTCTCGGATTATGCTAAACACAAAGAAGGTCATCAAACATTTTAGATTAGGCATTAGATTTGGAGTTACACAATTTTTGCAATTACTCATGTTCTTACAAAATATGCATGAATAATTGCAAAAGAGATCTGAGCGAGACGGAATGCCTCGAGGGACATAAAGTTGGAACTGGACGTGGTCTGTTCAATCTGCTCGCTAGATGTTTTGGTACACTGTTTGTTAAACTCAAATTTTACAGTTTCTGTGCTTCTTTTACACATTTTCTTATGACTGTGACTGAGAATAGAAATGTAAAAATAACAGATCAAATTTTATCGATTTTCAGGTTTAATCATTACTAGTTTTTGTATTCATCTGATAATTTCGATTTTTAATTATTGACCAACGATATTTTTTCAATTAGTGTATCCCACTTGACTGACTATATTTAAAAAAATAATAACACTAACTTTATCTAACACGATAAAAAGGGAGAACACGCTGACATGTTTCAACTTCAAAATACATTTAATTAAGTAGGTTCGATGCATACCCACTTCAATAAAATATACACTGTCGCTTTCACGTAAACAAATCTGAATTGTGTCCTATATTCATCCGGGCAGAACGCAGCCGTAATTACAATAGTGTTAGTCAGGCGTCGCGCCCGTCAGCAGTAGGTTGTCCTCCCCGCCTTTAAAATCTCCGGCTTGCAGATCACAGAGGCAGGCCGCGCCGGGCCGCGCATCAAATTCCGAACCAGTGACACCGCGAAGTTTGCACTCGTCGCGAATCGCTGCAGCCCGCGTCAAAAATTCCGTCACGTGCGGCCGGACAAAGCCCCCTGTGTAAACTCTGTTAATGACGGCCGCGGCCATTGTTGTCCGAACCGCCCACACCAGCCCGACCCCACCCACTCCCACTCGGTGAAATTCGCAGCCGCCACTGCCACCGCTAGGGGCGCTAATTAATTTAGGAGAGCGGCGACGTGCCGCGGGAGGGCGCGGGAGGAAGGAGGAGGGGGGGGGGAACCGGCGCGCGTGGAAAAAGTGGCGCTGAAAGCGAGACGCTCGCCGACTGAGCAGAGCTCGCACCGGCGCGAACGTAAACGAACCGTAACGAAATAAGCTTGATCAACTGATTCGCCAGACACAAAAATTCTCAGAACAGGCACAACGAGACGTGCATTGCTCATATTCTTCGTAATGATACTTAACGACCTGAATAAAACGTTGTTTTCTTCTTCTCTGAAATATAGTTTATAATTTTAAGATACAAATACGGATAATAAACACATCATAAAAATAATAATTTAATTCGACAATAATCAAGATAAACCTTTAAACCGATATAAAACAGTTAAATTTAACCTGTGATTAACAATCAAGTTTTTTGAAACTGTGTTTGCATATAATATTTGAGATAATTTACTATTTCCTTACATGTTGCAGCCCTACCATGACTGAATAATGTTTGTATGTATTACGTAAATGCCTATTGTGTTTTATCATTGTAATTGGAAAATAAGTTTTTTGTAGGTACTGTAAACTACTCAGCTGTCATAACTAGCAGAGATAGAATCATATTTTATTTAAATAAAAATATAATAAGACTTTTTCATGCCATAATGCTGGTATCATGAGGAAACCATTTACATTAGAACACACCCCAAAATAGTACAAAATACGCAACATGAAAGGACATTTAATGCAAACACATTACAGTTATAAAAATACATTGTACAGTAAAATCCAGACAAGACGATAAGTGCATTATTGCCTATAACAATATAAAATATTAAGAAACCATAAAACGGTTTTGAATTATTTATGAAGCTACAGAAATCGATACAAAACCCGGTAAGCGCGGCACTGCTGGGTAGGAAATACCCTTCTCCCCCACATAAGAACGCACGGATTCATTACAAATTTATAATTTCAGAGATAATGATTAATGGAAATCCCCTCAGGTAGCTCATGGACCGCGTGCTGGTTTCTAATTGTGCAATCCCGAATTCGATTCCCGGCCGGGGGACAAATAGAGCTTACTCTATTTTTTAACATCGTCTAGTTATTATAGGTGTGTGAAGAATTAAAAAGCTCAGGCAGACCAAGTAAGCTAGATACGGTGATGGCAACACCCATGCATGCTTGCCATATGTGTCTCTCAACTCCAGGCGTGGATAATAAATAAAAACAGAGCAGAGGCGTGGAAATATCGCTAGCTGGAAAAAGTGAGATTAGTTCGACTCTAAAATGCCAAACACGTGTGCCCCTTACCTCCTATATGATTAAAAGAAAAGCAAGCCATGCAAAACTAGGCTATGCAACCTGCAACGCGTTACGATCATGCGTAACTTGGAGACTAAGCGTTCTATGCCTTTACAATCCGGGGCTCCTGTCCCGACAGGAGTGATTTTGCTTTGCCGTAGTTTACAAAATTTACTTTCTCACTTTTCGGACAATTACAATTTTGATGGGCTCCCTCTTCCGTAACACGGGTTGATAGAAACGTTTAAAGCTTTTTTTTTTTAGTATGAAGCTATTGCCACTTTTAAAATAATCATTTCAAAAGGTGCAGAAAGTTAAAACGGGTCCAACCAAGATAAAAAATTATCTTTGTCTTATGGAAACTCCAAACCATTCTACATTCGATTGTATATTTTGTTTTTGCTGAATGTGGAGTACGTAATTTTTGTAGTTTCCGCTTCACTTCACTACTTATTTTCCTACGTATAGTGATTTATTAACTTGAAAGAAGGGGGAACATTAGTTTACAATAAATATTCAATTAATTAAATGAATTTACAGTTAATGTAACAACTCATCTTAAAAACCACACGAATACAGCGAAAATATTTCACCTTGATTTATCTTATTTTGAAGTTGTAGCTGCTTGTAAGTTTTTAGAATATTCAAACCTTTCTTATGTTAGGAAATAATATACGCACTCTTGAGCAACTATTCTCAGGTGGTGACTCTTATCTTTCATCACGGCAAAACACGCAAGCCACCATTACTACGATCAATTTACTAATTTGCATGTGACTTCCATGTTCCTGAAGTGTTCTTATTCTTGAAAAAATTGTTAACATGAAAACGGAAGCTATTGTAGTTGGGACTAACGAGTAATTGTCACGCTGACAACGTTTTTTCATTCTGTTCCTCGGCGATGAGGCAAAACTGCATTTACATATGTTCCATTCTTCTTCACGATTAATAACACATCTGGTTAATTTATTTATAGCAGGTAAATGGAAATCCGTATTTTGAGACTTAATTGTGTATTTGAAATTTACATAGCTTTCTTCTCTCGTTGGTCGTTCACGTATTGAGTAATTCATTTAAAATTTTTGAGATCTTATTTCTTTCCTCTTATTATTGCTAATCATTATATTTTTCCTTTAATCCCATTGACATTAATAGAGATGTTTCGTTTAGGAAATTCTCGTCAAGATCTAATGTATCTTACTAACATATTGTCACTCGAAGATAAACTATATTACTAAGAACGAGGCCAAACATGAGGTAATGGTTGTACATGTCCAAAATTACTGCTCCAAACGATAATACTGAATTGATAATTTGACGACGAAGAAGAATCTGAAAAAGTTTATGCAAAAGCTTAATCAAAACGCAGAAACACTCTTATTACAAGAAATTAATGTACACATTCCTCGTTACTTAGCATGGTGCCGTAATTAGGCGCAACCTTTTTATTCAGCGATGTGATTTACGCTAATTGCTGATACGTCGCATCGGTGGGCGTCTTATGCAACACGCTCTTATCGTTGAAGTTTCTCAGCTTATGTCGTAAAACTTCCAATATTTGTTCAAGCATTTCAGGTATGTCGCTCAGTGTTGGTACAACAAAAATGGTCGCACATGCAGTATCTCAGGACTACACAATGTAAGAAATGTTTAGAGAATGACGGAGCACTTCATAGCTGCAGTTCGTAAGTAAAACAAGAGATCCTGAATCGGCTACACGCACCTCTACGCTTGAAGGCGTACAACAGGAAAATAACTGCAACGTGCAAGTGTTGACGACGTTCCATGTTATTTGGTACGCTAAGGAAAATGCGAATTCAACCCTAATCAACCGTGCTCGAGGTTGTCGAACGTGTATGGGCGTGTACAGGAGACCTCTGTGGCCCTTGGTCTTGCAAATTATATGATTTGGGGTCATTTTGAACAATAATATTAAATTTATGAAAATTGTCAGTTGATTGATACCTGGCTGAGAAAACCCCGTAAGTCGACGTGTAGTTTGACGCCGGATCTCGATATACATCGGGGGATATTCATCACGCGATAAAACCCTCACTACACTTACGGGAATAATGACCTTAGCTGTTGAGGACCCCACAAACACTAATCAACCAATCCTCGATCATCATCAGCTTTAGTCACTGTGCACCGGCTGAAGAAATTGTCCGATAGAAAGTCATTGTGCGTTTTCGCTAGACGTATTTTAGAATAAAAATGGTTAAGAAATAATTCGTTGTACATAGTCAAGTTTCTGTCGTGTAAACCGCAAAAGCTGAAGGTTTAACTCTCCACACCAAATCGGAAATTCGTAGCGAAGCGTCAAATCAGGTCATAGTGAGATGACGTCAGGTTAAGTGAAATTTTTATTGAAACTTCTCATATTTCGGAAACGTCAAAAGTTCAACATTCTTATTGCTTGCTCCGGGCGTTTTAAATGGACAAGCAGGATTTGATAGAGTAATAGATAAAACGATTGATCACGAAGCCTTTGCGCTGGTTCTAATCCCAGCAGCATCCATATTTTTGCGGATTGGAAACACTTCTTGGGTTTAACTAGAATTACATTATTGCGTACAATTCTCTAGAAATTTACGAAAGAACGCGCTTTTTTAGAGCATTTAGAGGCGCCCAAAAAATTCATTATTTTTCGTAGAATACATGGTAAATTTCAAATTACGAAATTACACATATCACATTTCCCACTATTTGGTAGGCTTCATATTTTGTATTCGTGTTTGACACTCATTTTTGTTTTCCAGGTGTCTGACGCAGTCAAAAAGTGTTCTCTGCCGCAAAACGCCTGTGCATGATAAGTTATTTAACTATCTGGGGCAAATTACACACGCACAACTTTGATATAAGAAATTCCCCACGTCATGTTCACGGTCAATAAGTGAACTTGTTTGAACAACCCTTACATGCCTTAGAAGTTTGTGAGCGGCTTAGATAGCTCCGAACGTCAATTGATTTCACTGCAGTTCGTTTGATCGGAAGATACTCGGGTCTGAGCCCAGACGGTGGCAGGATTTGCGACACTAGCTTCTCAGCTAGGTTGAATTTAGCTACTGGGTGGAGAATTATAGCGGTCTGCTACTTTGATCGGTAGTTTTCCGTGGTTTCTTTATACCAGGCTAATGCCGCAGCAGTGCCCTAACAAAGAGGCCATGGATCGCGCTCGACCTTTTCTTCCTCTTCCTCGCTCTATCTTCATCCCTTACAAACACACACACACACACACACACACACACACACACACACACACACACACACACTTACATGCCCTACTGTACTACGCAAGCTGAGAGACCAGTCCGTGCTTATAGCTATATGTATATATATGTATATATATATATATATATATATATATATATATATATATATATATATATATATATATATATATGTAGCCCGCTGGTGGGAGATACCTGGTTGAGAAAAAACCTCGCAGGTCGACTTGTGGGTCGAAACCGGACATAGCCATTCAGCAGGGAAAGACCACCGCAACCTCCCGTCATAAAACATTCACTACAGTTACCAAGTAAATTAACGCGCCGGGAGCGGTAGCTCAGTGCATCAACTGATGTCACTGCAGCGCCTCTGACCGGGAGGTCCTAGGTTCCCACTCCCCACGGCGGCAGGATTTTCGACGCTATCTTTTCAGCTAGGTCGAATTCAATCGCTGTCTGGAGGAGAATTCTAGCGGCCGGCTGCTCTGATCGGTAGTTTTCCGTGGTTTCTCCGATCAAAACCAGACGAATACCGGAGTAGAACCCTATCAAACGGGCCACGGACCGCGCGCGATCTGTTCTTCCCCTTCCTTGTCCTATCCTATCCCCTTACACACAGACTTATGATAATATGCTCTACACTACCACACATGCCGGGAGACCGGTCGGGAGCTCAGAGCTTGTCCCGGCTGGGGCGATGCCCCGCTGGTGGGAGAGTCCTGGTTAGGGGGAAACCCCACTAGCCGACGGTAGATCGGCGCCGGATCTCACCATCCAGCGGGAGAAGATCACCGCCATCTCCCAAGAAAAAAACATGCATTACAATAACGGGACTAATGACCAGAGCAGTTGGCGCGCCCGGATACATAAATAAATGAATAAATACATCTTAACGCGCCCGGAAACACCAACCAATCAATCGATTACAAGTGTGTAGTATTAATCCTGGCACACGGTGTATTAAATGAATCAGCGAGTGCTCCTTGCACCGGCGTGGGCGAGAGCCGCTTTCGGGTCCCGCCACGCCCCCGCCGCCCGGGTCGCGAGGGGGAGGAGTGGGGGCGTGTCAAAGGGCGGACGCTCCACCGGCCACGCGGCGGGGACGTCCGCTCGCGCGCCATGTTTGATCTAAATCCGCTTACCGACCGTCCATATGTAATTACCTTCGATAATTGGCTGCCAGTTCGATCGCCGAGCCGGACCCCCCGCCCTTCCGCCGACCGCAGGGCCCACCGCCCGACTCGCCGCAGCACCCGCAACTGCCCGCCCCGCCCCGCCCCGCCCCCTGCCTTGAAGCAGCTACGCCACCGCCCAGTGCATGACTCAGCAGATCCGTGTGCGCGAACGGAAGCATCGGGGCCGTAGGGCTCCAAGCACAAACTTCAGAGCTGGCGAATTTTCGAGATCGACTGCAGAGATGGGAGAACCCACTAACTGAGCGAGAGTCCTGGAGGTAGGTGGATTTACTGGGTAATTTCTGCGAATCTGTTCTGGTTAATTCTTGACTAATGACGGAGCACTACTTTCTTAGAAAAATCTGGTAGTCTTGATTAGAACGGTTTCAACCTCAGGAAATACAGTAGCAGATGGAGATGAACGACAGAACCGCCATAACATGCGTTTTCTGATTGAATTAATCTTATCGCATTTTTTACAATCAAACTGCTTACATTTTTTAAAACAAAACACTTTAATTATGTTATTATACTTTATTGTAGTTAACTTCCCGTTATTACACCTTCATTGCATGATAGAACCATTGTCTGTTCGTTACATTCTACGGCTGATTCAGGTTCTCCCAACTCCCTGCTATGATAGGTCCCCGCTGCCCGCCCCGGATGCAGTACAGCTTGGGTGCGAAAGCTACTTACATTACCTTTTATCTCAAGCTTTTGACTAGTGTGCATTTGTTCCAAACTGCTCTCCCAACATCTGCGTGTGTGCCTACCATCCCTAACTCTGCAAACATTTCTCTCTGCGCAACACTTCTATCTGTACTGCGGACCATTTTCATTCCCACTCGGCAATGAAATCTCCATGCCCGCTCTCCGCTCGCGGGCGGTGTGGTGTCCGTGCGGTTACTGCATCCGGCGGGGCGCGGGGCTCTCCTGATAAAACGCTTCTGCGCTGACAGCGCCGTCTGCGGTGCGGTGCGCGCATGCTCTCCTCGCTGGACACATCATCTGCCCCTCCCCCTTGGCCCAGTGCTCGCCGCGCATTGATACCTGGGGCCATGGAGCTCTGAATACATGGAGGAGCCCTTACCAACCTCTTCCGTGTTCAGCAGTGCAGCGCCTCTGACCGGGAGGTCATAGGTTCGAGTTCTGACGGCGGCAGGATTTTCGACGCTAGCTTCTCAGCTTGGTTGAATTCAGTCGTTGTCTAGGGGAGAATTCGAGCGGCCGGCTGCTCTGATCGGTAGTTTTCCGTGGTTTCTCCGATCAATACCAGGCGAATGTCGGAGCAGAACTCTAACGAACGGGCCACGGATCGCGCGCGATGTGTCCTTCCTCTTCCTTGTCCTATCCTCTCGCCTTACACACACACTCTTACACTACACATGCACTACACTACCACATATTCCGGGAGACCGGTCGGGAGTTTAGTGTTTGTCCCGGCTGGGGCGGTGCCCCGCTGGTGGGAGAGTCCTGGTTAGGGGGAAACCCCACTAGCCGACAGTACGTCGGCCTCCGATTTCGCCATCCAGAGAGGGAAGATCACCGCCATCTTTCGAGGAAAAAAAAATATACTTACTTACGGGACTAATGATCTAAGCTATTGACGCGCCCGGAATCACTAACCAACCAACCAACCAATCTTCCCTGTACAGCAAGTGAAGGCTGTCAGGCATATTGGAGGGTACAAAACACGTCTGTCAAACAAATACTTTTTGTTTTTGTTACTTTTTGTAATTGCTCTCCGCTTTGAATCTGCAGAAAATGTTTAAGAAAAAATTCATGGAAATTAACGAATAACTTACAAAGTTACTAAGTGGTCCAAATGACACGAAGTAGCTACTAACTTGCACACATGCTACAAGCTTTCCGGACTTACCAATACGGCGGAAGTCCCTTCACGTTGATGACGTCATGCCATTACCCTATATTCATAGCTCCATGGTCCGCCCCTCCCCCTTCGGCCGATGCTCGCCTCACATTGATACCTGGGACCATTCACCATCCTCATCGGCCTCCTGCAAACCGCTGTCCTTCCGTCGCTTGTCAATAAGAAATGAACGCGATCTCCATTTGGGATTTTCTTAAGGTAGCTGAAGAAGGTAAATCAAGGCATTTGAATCGATTTTATTTTCCCTTATATATTTTATTTCTTTGTTCTTTTAGAGATCAAATATTTTTTTAATTTTTCTCTCTTTTTGTATATAAATACTTGACCAAAATGTAGGTTTTTACTTCAGACATCATAACTCTACAACAAATTGATATATTTTTATTCTTTTTTAAATTAAGCACAATTGTATATCCTAGTGAATGCATTAGAGTGGTCAAGGAATTGTGAACTCTAAAGAGTGGGAATTGGATTACGCGAGAAACAATAATTGTTTATAAATTTATTCTGGACATTTCAGTTCATATAACTCAAACATTTAGTGATACGTCAACTATTCTAGTTTGTTCACTAGAGCAAATCATGGGTTACATGCTGCAAAAATAATTATATTATCTTCGATAGTTTATTATTTATGATGTCTGCCATCCATGAATGTGCTGAAAATTCCCAATTCAGGATAATGTATCTGAAGTTCACTCACTAAGAGCTTGACAGTTAACACTCACTTCGAAAAAACGTATTTTCTCAAAAACTAAGAAATGTAGCAGGAAACGGTTGGATGCATTTAAAGGAGAATAAAACCGAGCATATGACAAAATAAATATTGAAAAACATGAAATTTCACGATTTTCATAATTTTCAGGTAGACAGCTACCTTAACGTATGACCTTGGATGGCAAATACCATTCTCACTGTTTGTTTACAATTGAGACCTGCTTAATCAGTTGAACTGCTTATTTAGGTCTTCTAAATTTCACCTTATTATTGACTCGTGACCGAAGTTTTTTCCGGCATCAAGTAAAATTAAAAAGATAAGCCCATCGAAAATTACTGACCTAGCAAGATACAAGTTGGCTTGGCTTTCTATTGTTCTATTCGTCTGTTAACGCATAATTTTCTACGTCAATCCCGCGTAGCCACATGCATCTGACATCGTAATTGTTTCCATGGACGTCTCCGAAGTCTATGTGCTTTCGGAGATCGCGGGCGATAGGACTAGTATTACGTCATTTAGGGTGATGCAGAGGTCTTCATAATGAGGACGACGGCGGCCTGAAATTGTAAAACGAGGCTAAGGCGACGACGATTTACAGTGGAACAAACATTATAAAAAGATAATGTAGTGTATTATTTTGTGTTTACAAGCATTTTAATAACCTCAAATAAATAATATAACACGAAAAAATGAAAAGTACAGACATCAAAAGAAATACCGTTCTGCATTTATTTTTAAAATACTCGTTTACATTAACCGTATATTTTTATTATGATTCATTCGTAGTATTTTTATTTTATTATATGCTTTATGAACAGAAAGACATGTAAAGACACAAGAGTTGATATTGGCTTTGAGTCAAAAGAATAGGTAATTGGGACGGTGGAGTCATATAGGGAATATATTTCTAAAGAGATTACAATAAAAAAACGTTACGTCGGAAAACACTGAAGAAAATGAAGAAATTACAATACTTGGTGGAGATTTATGACACATGATAAGGAAGCTTACCACAGGAAGGGGAATGGTACTTAATTTAGAAAATAATATACAAATATTAAAATAATGAGGCTATAAAAATATGAGAAGTCGAAAATAAAGAAGACGATAAACTGGAAGATGAAGATGGGGATGAAGTAAAATATTACATGAAATAATATTTGGAGTGTAATAAATGGAATATTTAGTGGAGAGGGAGTCATAAAATATTTAGTGGGGGGAGGACAAGAGTATTTAGTGGAGAGAATATTTGGAGAGGGAAAAATAAGGATTTGGGAGCGCTGAGCGCGCTGTTAGTATTTAGCGCGCTGTTAGCACAGAGACCCTTCAATTCAATTCAATTCAATTCAATTCAATTCAATTCAATTCAATTCAATAATGCCTATTTTACTTGGCGAGACTCAGGTCGCCAACCCTGCTCTTCTGTCTGATTATGCAAAACGTCTCACGACTTTCACCATCTAACAGAGAATGAAGGTATCACTCAGACCAAATAGGCGATTTAAATTTAACCCAGAGGCTTCTTATAAGGATTGAGGGTCTTTCTTTTTTCTTATAAGGGTTGAGGATCTTTCACATGTAGTAGATCTACAACATGGGACCACCGGCGCCCGTCAGGGACTGCAGGGCGAGGGCACCGCGACGGAGGATTTTCAGGGCGGAGCAGCGACCGCACACAGAAGAACTTTAGCGTCTTCGATCCGGTGGGGTGTTGCTAATTAAGCGACACGCTCCCACGCCAGATGCGGTGCTCATTACTCCCTCCGAGATGATAGACTTCCCATCGCATTCGAGAACAGCACTTTGCCAACTAATGTGTTGCGCAACATGACATTTTTAGGGGCTGTTCTGTTTATGCTTGTGAGATTGACCAAAAGAAGAAGAAATAAAAGAGGTCATCTTCGTCAACATACTAGCTTTATTAAGATAGCCGGCTTTCGACGGCTTTGCCGTCATCGTCAGTATACAAGATACAGAAAGATATAACAAAATTATAAATAAATACACAATAAGATAGAAAATTAAATTACAATTAATGAATACATAGCAGTTCAAAATTAACATAGGATAATCAATAAAGAAAGACACATTATATGATTGCAAAAGATAAGGAACATGTAGCAGATAAAATTGCAAAAATGAATTGCGACGGGGGGGGGGAATGAATACAGATAATAGCAGTTCAAATTTCAGATATTATATATGTGTGTGTAGTGCGTGCAAATGTGTGTGTGGTTAAGGGTAATGGAAACAAGGTGACGCGTGGTTCTTTTGTTCGGGCACGCATTCAGTATTCGCCTGGCCTCAATCGGAGATAGCACGGAAAACTACAAATCAGAGCGGTTGGGGGCTAGAATTCTCCTCCTTCAATACGACCCATTCACGTAGCTAATGCAGAAAACCAGCCACTGTTGGGACTGGAACTCCATGACCTCCCAGTCAATGGTTCTGAAGATGCAACGGCGTTGACACCGAGTTATTGTGGCTGGAATGTACTCCAAAGGAGAAGAAATGTTTGTCCGTCGATTGTCCATTCTCTTTGCCCAACTTAATTCCATAACCTCGTGCGCGCTGTCGGATGCCAGGGCAGTGGCGGAGGTGGTGGAGGAAGTGTAGGAAGTGGAGGAAGTGTAGGTGGTGGAGGAAGTGTAGGTGGTGGAGGTGGTGGAGGCAGTGAAGGTGGTGGAGGTGGAAATGGTGGAGGAGGTGGAAATGGTGTAGGTGGTGGAGGAAGTGAAGGTGGTGGAGGTGGTAGAGGTGGTGGAGGTGGTAGAGGTGGTGGAGGTGGTGGAGGTGGTGGAGGTGGTGAAGGTGGTGAAGGTGGTGGAGGAGTCGGCGGTTACGGAGAAAGGGAAGCGGAAAAGGGGCTGGTGTGGAAGCTGAAGCAGTGACAGTGGCAGGGACAAAGGCGGAGTTAGGGACGGCGGAAGAGGTGGAGACGGAGGCGAAGGCAGGGGCAGATGGGGAGTTGAGGGTGGAGTCGGTGGCGGAGGAAAGGATGGAAGCGGAGGAAGAGGCAGGGACGGAGGCGTTCACGGTAGGCGGAGTTAGAGACGGCGGAAGAGGTGGAGATGGAAGCGAAGGCAGGGGCGTGGGTGGAGCGGCGCCGCATGCGCCGCCTGTGACACGCGTCACGCGGCCCGACGCCCGATTTAACGCGCGAGCTTCAGCTGTCGCTCGCAGCGCTTTATTCGCGCGATGCTCCCTCCATTAGAGCGGTTTGCATTTGTTATTAGCGGAAGCGGCGCCTCTGACCTCGCGGCCACGCCGCCCGCCCGTCCGCCCGCCCCGCCCGCCGTCGTCGCAGCCGCCCCCGCCACCCCCGCTGCCCCCGCCGCCACCCTCGCCGCCGACTTCCCTCCGGCCCAGGTGGCCCCTCGCGCCGGTCGTTATTAGAGGCCATTAACATTTCAAACCGAGCGGGCGGGCAGCACATTAGTTCGGGACATGTGTTCTCACATGTGTTGACGTAAGTCTCGTAACTTCGTTTCATACAAATTGTTTTCAGTATTTCCTGTTGTTTGATGTTCTGTACTGGTAATGTAAAATAATTATTTTGTTATAGTGTAAAACAACGTTACACAATAAAGAATACCAAATACAATGTTGTACAATTAATGGAAAATTAGTAGCATATGTAAAAACAGGTGGAAACGTTTTTAGCAGGGTGCAGCCAACTCAGTGAGGTTTAGGAAAATTAAAGTGAGACAATTGGAACAAATTTTGAAGATACTAAACGACAAAAATAACGCAACACAAAATAAAAATAGCTGATACAAAAAATAAACAATTCCGGTTTTATAAAAACTTATTTGATAGTATAGAAAAGTGTTGCGGTGAAAAATGAAAGAAGATGCGATTTTATAGCCGTTGCAACAACAAGGGAAATGAATTTTGGAAACACCGTGTTCCTGCTTAATGTCGTACAGAGAGACATGTGTAATGAGTTAATTGTGAAAAAAAGAAAAGCTGCTTTTAATGCTAATTAGATTGGTTGTGATTTCTGCATTTTTTGGTCAAATGTCTGTTTTGATATTTTTCTGATGTGATGTCTAGTATTACTAATATTTAGACCAATGGTTTCAATAGTGGTATGAACTAAGTGCATGATAAAAGGAGAAATGGTTCTGAAAAGTTAAAAAAGCGATATTCTAAAGAATAATTATCGTCCGATAAAAGAGATATTAAATGCAAAGTCATGATAAGGAAAATCAGGGGATGCATGGCACAGCAAAATTTTCATCTTAATCTAGAGAAATGCTTTTCTTTAGTTTTGAAAACTTTATCCTTACCCTCATAAATAAATATATCACTCACAACCTTATCTTGCTCAACAAGTTTTTATATATTTTCACTGAACAAAAAAGTTAAGTTTAATTTTCTGTATTATTTATAATGTAGATATGTCTTTTATTATACGTCCTTTTTCACAAGTTCTAATTATGTGTGGTCTGTTAGAAGTGTGATTGAAATGAATCTGAATATTATGTATGAACAATTGTTCATATGAAAATGTTTAGAGAAAATAGAACCATTTCCTAGAAAATGTGAGTGTTTCTAAAAATGCCCTATTTTGAACACACTTATTCTACCAAACAACAAAATAAACAAGACTTAATTAGTACGAGGAAGCACTTTCCTTTAGTAGCACTACCAGTTGCGAAAGAGATTTCATTTTTCTTTAAAGGCAATTAAAATTACTGTATAAAATATTTTCTATAAGGCAATTCTCCAGAAATGAGATCATGATTTCCTTCCATTTGTATATTATAACACTGAGTCTTACCTACGTTCACTCTCGATAAATGTCATAGTGTGAAATTCATAGATTGCAAAGAATTGAAACATAGATATTTTTGCGAGATTTTAATTATTTCGAAAAATATTGGTCATAAACCTCAAAAACCGAATTCATTGCCCCAAAATGTCTTTTAAAAGTGTTCCTTTGCCAAACGTCAAAGGGTTATAAAACGGAAATTTCTATTTTCAACTTTTGCGTCAGATTATGTTGGTATTTCATCGTTCTTTTGCGGCTCTCACACGTCACTAATCTTTATAAATGAGGTTTCTAAAGTAAGAGAATTTCACGGAGACGGGAAGAATTGCACTTTAACTTTAAAAATATGAAGAACTAGTAATTTAAAAAAATATTTATGTCAAATGCAAACCGCAATATTTATGTCGCATTTTTTAATCTCTATTATTAAATAACTCCTAAACGAAGCATTTTAGGGCCTTAAAAACTAAAGTTTTGAGGTCGAAGGACTCAAAGAAACGTTCCTCACATCGCATTCTAAAGGATGAGATCTTCTTGAACATTCTATTTCATTTTTGCTGGATCAACACTTCTTAATTCTACCCCACCTGTTCAGAACCTGTAGAATCTGAAACTATGTGAAATTAAACAAATTACTTGACATTCTACGCGATTGAATTACGTGGGCGAACCTATCTGCTCGGTAATAACGTTAAATAAGAATAGTTTTAATTGAGAAGAGTGTATTTTATAGTTCTCAATTACAAGGAGACATATAGAACAAGTGACGGAGGGTAAGAAGGTCTTGAAGAAAAAGATATATTACAGGCTTAATATGGAAGCAGAAAAATAGGGAAGAGGGTGGGGTTATATATATATATATATATATATATATATATATATATATATATATATATATTCGATCTATTTGCGTTTGTTTGCCGACTCTATTAGCATCGTACTTACTAACTTTTAATTATTTTACTTTCTCGCATACTGCTTATGAAGAATATTGCTAGGCTAAAACACTCATCCCCCCATATGTTTGTGAATTCTCTGCATACCTTATACAATGAATTAAAAGCCAGAAATATATTTTAATTTAAAGTTGTGAATAAAAAATATATTGTTTGAAACTATTTAATTTCCATTACTAATGGCGAGAAAGTACGTGCTGTTTTAGAACCACTAGTTTAAGATTGATTTTTTGTGTCTTTGGTTGCATTGCATTTGTGTGTTTTCTGCATTTCAGTAATATATTATACAATATATTATTATACAATAATTATTTATATAATATATTATATATTATTATTATTATTATTATTATATATTATTATAATATATTATATATTATTATTATATAATATAATATAATATATTATATTGCAGTAACCAATTATTGAGGGTGGAAAATGCATCAGGTTTGATGCTTAGGAGAGTTTCTGTCTTACTTGCTATAAAACTCCTTTTTCCCCTGGGATTTAAATGCAGTTGACAGTTCCACGTTTTAAAAAAAGAGGAGTGATATTATTTGTTCTATAGTTTCATTCGCCATCAAACCAAATATTTACAAATTATTTCAGTAAACCTTCGGTATCTTCTGATTGTATTATTTCTTCATCTACTGAAGGCAATGTCTATTTTCATGCAGAAGTTTCATTCTGGAAGCCCCTAGAGCTTATGTTACCATTTCACAGCTGAAGCAGTACTACACAGCGGGTTGCCTAATCTCAGCCTGAGTGACCTTGGTTTCTGCAGTAATGGATCACTGATGTCTCTTGGCGGGTATACCCCTTGCGAAAACACATCCTACAAAAAAGCTCCTTATCGATTTTGTGGAGTTAGATCCTAAGAAATGGTTTGTGATAATATATTTTATATTGGTATCTTGACGTAAATTAACTCAGCAGCATTTTCATATAGGTTCAAATACAACCTAGAATATAAAGGTTACAGTGTTTTAATCATCACAAACTGATTTATTTTGATAAGAGCAATGTATTCTATTATTATATTATTTTATAGGAGTTACCCGCTTCGTTGTACAATCTTATGAACGAATTTTAGTCTCACAACTGTGAAACTGTTGTACTTATTTGCTTTTTCGACATTCATACGATTTTTCCCCAACAATTTGTTAATTTATCATAAGAGTACCAGCAGATGCACTCTATTCTGATTGACGTACACTTCTGACGGCTATTCTCACATTACGCCCTCTCACGAGGTCTATTAAACGTATTCTCACAATTACGCGTCTCATGAAGTCGGCTCCTGAAGTCCGTTTCTTCGTGCACTTTTTCCCCCCTGCGTGGCTCCATAAGCGCGGCTTCGCGTACATCGTTTGCCACTTGAGCGACGCTAATGGCGGCGGACGAGCGCAAGGGGGCGGGGGAGGGAGAAGGCACGCCCATCCATCACTCGCCTCGCGCTACGCCGGCAGTCGCCTATGCACCGCCTTGCGCCCGCCTGCCCCCGCTCCCGTCCACGAGCCCCGCCTACGCTGGCCCGCAACTTCCACCTTGCGTTGTTTCCTAACACCAGGAATGCGTAGTTTTTTTTATTTCTGTGATACTCTTTGTGGAAAGTTTTGTTTCCTAGAAAATGTATTCGCTTCCGATCAATCATTTCAGAATGTTGTATTTCACGCAAGACAGATGCTATTGGTCCATTACAGAAGATTAATATTTGTTACTGCAGCCAAAATTGCTGATGTTTTCGTTTCATATATGCGTAACAACACATTGCGGTATCAGAAGGTTGATTGATTGATTGATTGATTGATTGATTTCGTGTTTCCAGGCGCGTCAACTGCTTTGGTCATGGGCCCCGTTAGTGTCGTGCATGTTTTTACCTCGAGAGATGGCGGTGATCTTCCCCTGCTGGATGGCGAGATCCGGCGCCAACCTACCGTCGGCTACTGGGGTTTCCCCCTAACCAGGTCTCTCCCACCAGCAGGGCACCGCCCCAGCCAGGACAAGCTCTAAGCTCCCAACCGGTCTCCCAGAATATGTGGTAGTGTGGTGCATGTTAGTGTAAGTGTGTGTGTAAGAGGAGAGGATAGGACAAGGAAGAGGAAGGACATATTGCGGGCGGTCCGTGGCCCGTTTGGTAGGGTACTGCTCCGGCATTCGCCTGGTGTTGATCGGAGAAACCACGGAAAACTACCGATCAGAGCGGCCGGCCGCTAGAATTCTCCTCGAGATAGCGACTGAATTCGACGTAGCTGAAACGCTAGTGTCGAAAATTCTGCCGCCGTCAGGACTCGAACCTAGAACCTCCCGGTGAGAGGCGCTGCAGTGACATTAGTTGATGCACTGAGTTACCGCTCCCGGTTCTGTGATACTCTTTGTGGAAATTTTTGTCTTATAAAAAATGTATTCGCTTCCGATCAATCATTTTAGCATGTTGTATTTCACGCAAGACAGATGATATTGGTGCATTACAGAAGATTAATATTTGTTACTGCAGCCAAATTTGCTGATGTTCTCGTTTCATATATGCGTAACAACATATTGCGGCATCAGAAGGTAAAGGTTCTGTTCGATATTTTTGGTAAAATTGTACATAAAAAATATTTTAACAAGTTCGAACACTCTGTTGTCAAATTTATAATATTAAAACAGCTTTAAAATCAGACTTGTATAAGCTGTGTGGATAAAGTGTCTAAGCATTTTAACTGGATGCACTACTTTCATACTCTTGTCAAAGCAATTACAAATTATGAAAATAAAGAAATTTACTCTGCGAAAAATTCTGAAAATAAATTTGAGTTTGCTAGGTTAGAAGTAAAATTTAATAATTCAATTATGAAGTAAATTGTCAAGATTTATTTGCAGATCTATCATAACCTAGTCGCGGGCTGAAGAAGCAACATAGGACACGATTGTCATACATGCTTGTAAAAACATGCATAATTATTAGGATGTTTCCGTACGAAAATATGACACTTAAGTGCTTAATATTGATAAGATATGCTTATCCTAAAATCTCTTCACATTGCTGATAACACCCTACAACTTTTATAGTGAACAATTTTGACTAGAAATGTTCTCAAACAGAAGTTCTCTTTCTTAATACTTTTATATTTTCTTCGCTATATTTTCTAAATATGTTATTCTTTATAGTCTTTAAATACGCTTTTTGATGGAAGTTTTTCTAGAAGACTGAAAAATTAGTAGATACAAGTTGCAGTATTATAATATTACGTTATCATTTCAATTAATACAAGAAACTATGTGCCTAGTAACACTGGTTTGATTTTTAGTTATTCGTGAAGAACACACTATTTTACTGTTTATTGTTCCTAAGATCTTCGACTATTCGGCTCCTTTGGAATAATTAATTGCTTTTGAATGCATAAAAATACCTGGCGTTAACACGAATCAGTAAAATTGCTTCCGATCCGAGGAACATGTCAAATATTGGGAAAATTTTATTTCCAAGAAATTCTTATTATTTAAAATGTTGCTGTCTGAGTTCTGCAAGTGAATTTTATGTAAGCACTTAAAATGTGAATATAGGAAATATATTAAAACTTTCAAATAGCGGCAAATATTCAATAACATCACTCAGTTGAAAAAGTTCGCGCCTCCATAAAGTTTCTACGGATTGGCGATCTTGAGTAATGAACGGGCAATAGAAAAAAATGTTATCTTTATCAGGGTAGAGAAACACTAATGTATCATTTCGTCATTGCTCTTCCTCCTCGAGCATAATTGGATGTCCCTCTGTTTCGAATCTCAATCCTGTACAGGAAGCTTTAGGGCGCCGCAAGGCTCTCCCTCTGGCCAATTTCCTCCCTCCACCACCGACTTCCCCTCCCTTTCCGACCCTCGCCCCCTCCCCTCGCCTCCGCTGCGACGGCTCTCGCGGCAGCATCCGCCGCGCCAGTCAATTATCCTCGCATTAGGCGCCTTGTTTTAATTCAGCGGCGGGGGCGGCGCGGGGCTAGGGCGGAACAGGAGCGGGGCGGGGAGGGTCGAGGCGGGGCGGAGGCTGGGTGGAGGCAGGGGCGGGGCAGGGTGGGGGCGGGGCTAGGGCGAAACAGGAGCGGGGCGGGGTGGTGTGGATGCGGGGGCTGACGGGGGCGGGGGCGGAGCGGGGTGGGGCCGTGGCGGGGAGGGGCGGAATCGTGGCGGGGTTGGGGGGAGCGTGGCGGGGCGCGACAGGGGCGGTGCGGGGACGGGGACGGAGTGGGGGCAGGAGCGGCAGTGGTCGAGGCGGCGGGATGGAGAGAGGGTGGGAAGGTGGGGGCGAGATCGCAAATTCGGTTAGCGCGAGGCATCGCTGACTCCCCCACCGCAACCTCGACGCTCTGGTGCGGATATTAGAATTACGCGGACGCGGTGCGCTGCGGCGGACAAAGCAGCGAGACCCAGCCGGCCGGCCAGCCAGCCAGCGAGCAGGCTCGGGAATTGCCAGCTGTGCGTGGGCAAGAGGGAAAGGACTGGCCAAGGCTTCAATTCGAAGCGTTGGCAGGAGGACGGTGAGGTGATTGAAATTCTTTAAAGAAAATAGGAAATGCAAATCCAACGGCACTGCTGCCTCGCTTTATTAGATAGAATAGCTCTTACGACAGACACGTAACATGATTTTTAAAATTTGTAAATAATTAGTGTATTACGCAATTTATTTCGAAATATTTTATACGTTAGAGGGATATTTTTCGAATTCCTACAAAAATGTCGAACTGTTAAAAGATCTTTTATCCTTAAAATAAAATTAACGAATATAAACATCAGTACGTAAACACGTTCATTTGTTCAAATTTAAATTTAAGATTTTAATTTGATAAATCCAATTTTATTATCGCATGACGTTAAGTTCTTGGTAATTTTTACGTAGAAAAAGTTAAAATTGGTCTTCCATTTTTATTATTTTTTTATTAAAACATGATTAGCATTCCAGAGCCTTTTCTAAGTAGGTTTCATTCTTATCTAGGCTTATATGATTTATCTATTTTTCTGTTATCCGCTTAATTCACAGACCTCCGCGAATTCTGACATTTCAAAATACGTCACGATTACTTCAGTAATGTGACGTATTGACGGGTTATTGTTTTAACTTTTGATTAGCTATGTTCTTGATTTTATTTGATTTTTCCGTATTTCTGGGCACGTCAACTGCTTTGGTCATTAGTACCGTTAGTGTAGTGCATGTTTTTCCTCGGGATATGTGCGGTGATCTTTCCCCGCTGGATGGCGAGACCCGGCGCCGACATACCGTCGGCTAGTGGGATTTCCCCCTAACCAGGACTCTCCCACCAGCGGGGCACCGCCCCAGCCGGGACAAGCTCTGAGCTCGCGACCGGTCTCCCGGAATATGTGGTAGTGAAGTGCATGTTAGTGTAAGTGTGTGTGTGTCTGTAAGGGGAGCGGATAGGACAAGGAAGAGGAAGGACAGATCGCGCGCGGTCCATGGCCCGTTTGGTAGGGTATTGCTCCGGCATTCACCTGCTGCTGATCGGAGAAACCACGGAAAACTACGGATCAGAGCAGCCGCCCGCTAGAATTCTCCTCCAGACGGCGACTAAATTCGACCTAGCTGAAAACCTAGTGTCGAAAATCCTGCTGCCGTGGGGAGTGGGAACCTAGGACCTCCTGGTCAGAGGCGCTGCAGTGACATCAGTTGATGCACTGAGCTACCGCTCCCGGTAGCTATGTTCTTAGTATGTTACGTCTCCCGGCAGTCTTGGCCGCGACCACACAATATTTTCAACATGGAGAGCGAATGGAAGGGCGTGGGTGCGATCGGAGAGGGCCGAGGGCCGCAGGGGGGCGTGGAAGCTCGTCTGCCGCCGCGCGCCGCGGCGAACAGAGGCTCCACTCCGATGACTCGTTAGGCTGCTAACGGCTCTCGGCGCAGCCACCACCGCGGGCCCTCGTGGCGCTTGGCGTAGTGGCGAGGCTTCATTAGAAGCACAAAATTGCGCTTCGGGGCATCTTCAAACAACTGCGTGCTAGTCTCCAAAAAGAGAAATAAAAAAGCAGATGGCCGGTAGCTGGGACTATGAAATTATATTTGTTGATTTTGTACTTCCACAGCACTTTATTCTCTAAATGTTATGAGTAAATTCCTGAGTTGTTAACGTTGAAGGAATAGGTTTTGCTGTTGATTTATCATTTTAAAATTAAAAATAAATACACGACGTATAAAAAGAACAAAGGAAAATTGTTTGATGACGCACAAAAATGATCAAACGTATTTCAAATTTTCCTGTCATACAGATTACGAAAAGTAATTGCTCATGAAGAAATGACAAAAAAACATAAATTAGAGTAATGTTCTTAATACATTAATATCGTTATAAATTAGTTTTATGTGATTCAGTTATGCTGATCAGTAAATGAATCGTGCTAGAGTTGCTATTGTTTATGTCATGTGACGTGTTTTTTAGTCTACAGAAACTATGAAATTTCTTAATAACGTTTGCATATGTGAAGTGTTTTTGTGCTCGGTTCTAAGAGGGGGGAAAACAAGAGACGCTCTAAAGATTGAGAATTACCTAAATGAACAATGATGAATGATACTGGTTCTAGTAGTTTACCTTTCTTGGGAGCTGCTTACGCAGAATAGAGAAAGCCTCGCAATGTTGCGGAAAAAACTGAAATTTTCCGACAGAAAAACTTATTGCCTGGCGCTGGTAACGAACAAATGGGTACATCGTGTTACTATATGTAGTATATTACTTCTTCTATTGCGTTGTGTAGTCAGAATCGGTGTTTTGTGGCTCCTAGATTCCGAAAAATCGATTTACGGCAAAACACGTCTACCTGTTCGCGTATGTCCGTATGTTATCAATGGTAGCTCGAAACCGATCAGATGATTTTCTTCAGAACTGAAGGAACGAGAACTTCACAAACGATCTAAACGAACTGAAAAGGTCTTAAAAGTTTGAAGCAGATATTTTGATTTTTAATTTTTTCCATTAACATCAGCAAAATTTCAAACTATTCTTTTAAAAAAGGTCCAAATATTTGAATTAAACTTTATCTTCGGATGGGAAAATTACCCTTAAAGAAATGGTGCAAATATCATATCTGTTGAAATCCCTGATTTTTTGAAAACTGCATTAGTTGTGTTACCTACAACTAAGAAAATGAAGATCGATTTTTTCCTTAATAAAATCTGCTTATCAAAATAAGATAATTAAATAAGGTCATGCACGATTCTTCGGAAATATAAGTAATTTTTTCACAATTTTACGTGAAACATGCACTTAAAATTTCCCCCAAAAGCAGCTACAGCAAAAGAATTTTCCTTGAATATAGAAAAAATAGTAAAGAAGGTGACGTTGGCCGGTTTCCACTGCACTCTGAATTTTTTTAAATTACAAAACTCAACATTTATTCGGCGCCTTGCTACAACTACAATATTGAAGATACAAAGTATTAATGAAATCGGTTCATCAAAAATAAATATTGAAATATGATCATGTTGAAGTTTTTAAAAATATGAGTAATATTTGCGTAACTTTGCGTAAAAGCTAGGCAATTTTTACAAAATTTTAAACAGTTATTGTCTTAAAAACAGCTGATTTTTTTTCTTGAATCTTTATTTTCGTATGTAGCCAAGGAGGTAAAGAAAATAGGGTTGATCCCATGTTCGATAGACCGTCAATATTTTCGACAATTACAAACAACAATAAATTAACATTGCGAAATTATAATTTTAATTAATTTTTTGTTAAATGAAATGTTATAAAAATCAGTTCTCTAAAAATGGTCTTGAATATTTATTTTTACTTTCTCGTACGTACGTATATACGGAGTAATATATGTAGTATAGAGAAAGTTATGTAATGCTGCGGCAAAGAACGGCGGATTTTCGTCGAAAAAAAATTCATTGGTAGGCTCTAGTGATGAAAAAGTACATAAAATCAATGGCTAAATGAAGAGAAAAAAATCCTCTAACACGTGGTGTAGCCAGAATCTCTGTTTTGTGGGTCCTTGATGTCGAAAACGTCCCGTCCGTCCCGTCCGTCCCGTCCGTCCCGTCCGTCCCGTCCGTCCCGTCCGTCCCGTCCGTCCCGTCCGTCCCGTCCGTCCCGTCCGTCCCGTTCGTCCCGAGAAAACTACACTTTAAAGGTGACATAGTTTAGAATATCACAGTTAACTCTGAATTTTTGAAAATGGCAAAAGTTTGAAGTTTTCCAGCGTCTTCCTACAACTACAAAATTGAAAACATGGATTTTTTCTTCAAATGAAATTTGTTGTGCATAAATAGTTCTTTCAATTTGGTCATGTACATTTTTTTGGAAATTTTAATAGTTTTAGTGCGTGCAATAGTGCGTGCAATATTTGCAATTTTAAAATATAACAAACTCAATATTTTTTTCAAACATTTTTTCCAAATTCTTTCTTTAAATGTTTGTTAAGGTTAGTGCCAAATAAACCCTCTGCCGTGGCATAAACGCCATATTGCTCTATTCTTTTGTTTTTCCAAAAAATTCAAAAATTTGATTTTTTTGACTTGTCTCTCACGTCTGTAAAACTTACATTAAATGCGATTTCTTTACACTATTATACTTATGAGCACATGTGCTTGAAATAATGTTAAATAAAGTTTCTCAAAAACTCAACAGTTTTCTGTAAAAATGAGTACAAAATTCGGCATTTTCAGAAACGCTCCAACGCCACTTTTTAAAAAATGGCTACAATTTTTTTCTTCAAATTTTTCCAATATATAGTGCTAATTACACTGTTTGTTATGACGTAAAGTTCATTTTGGTGTTTTCATATGTTTTTTCCAAAAACTACACAAATATAATTTTCTTGAAATACCTTTCACACCGTTAATATGGACATTTCCATCGATTTGTATATGCATTATTACAATTGTGAGTGGTAGCGCTTTACATGTCTTTAATTGAAGTTTTTCGATAACTCAATAGCTTCCTGTGAAAAAGAGGATAAATTTCTCATTTACAGCAATGCTTAATCGCCATTTTCTTAAACACGACTACGAATTTTTCAATGGAAACTTCTATTTAGGACGAGTTTTTACTCTTCGTTAATATTCTTGAAGTGATGATTCAGTTGTACTTCTAGGAAAGCAAAAAGTTGAGAGATTGTCAACGAATGTACTTTGGGCGACGACAGATGGCAGCTGGCCAGAGAATGGAGCACGACCTTAAAGCTAGACCACACAACGGATTAGGTGGTAAACTGATTCGGTGGTATAACGGTCAGCGTACCGGACTGTTGTACCCGAGTTTGCGGGTTCAAACCCGATCGAAGCCGTGGATGTTTAAGGGCGAAAAATTCCTTCGTACGCCTTCCTTCAGAGGGGAAGTAAAGCCGGCTGTCCCATGTTAGTAGATTTACTGCATGTAAAAGATCCTCAAGCCTAAATGAAGCCTCTGAGCAAACTTGAGATCCGCCTGTTTCGTCGCCCAAAATAATACCTCCTTTCTCTGCTAGGTGGTGAAAGGAGCGTAGCGAAATTTGCGTGGTTAGACGGAAGAGCGGGCCTGATGGCCCGAGTCTCGCCACGTAAAATAAGGCATTAACTAACTAAACACACCAAGGAAATAAGAAAAAGTCAACGAGAAAGTCTGTGCCACTCTGTAGCACCTCTACTTAAAATGAATAGTTTTGCGTAAGTTTGTAATTTTCGAAATAGTAATCTCGAATTTCCCACAATATATTAGCTAATATCATTCTGGAGGTATCAGATTGGAAAACTGCGTGCTGCGATACGGAGATTGAAAGAAAAAATTAACCGTCGAAGTGTGCTTTGGGTTTCTTTGAAAATTGGGTGCTTTTATTTCTGAAATTGGGTTGTTTTATTTTTTCATTTTGAACAAATGTATTAATTTCTTTTGAAATAATAAACGATTTACATGTTTCTGGGCTGTTTCTAAGCTTCTACTATGCACATTTTGTCTAGAAAGCATTTTTTCAAACCAACTTTTAAGTGCTTTTCGCACCTTAGCCACTTAGAATATTCAAGTAGTTTATGAGACAAAATGTGCTTAAAATTTTCTTAAGAGTTTATTTGCCAATTTTCGACGTTTCTTCCCTGGACACCCTTGTATATATATATGTATGTATGTGTCTATATATATATATATATATATATATATATATATATATATATATATATACTGTATTTTGGCTAGACAAATAATAGCTATCTAGTAGTAATTTTCAATGAACGTTATTATGTACATTCTAATGTTAATGACAGGTTCCTGGAAACATGCAAGCTGATGTCCAAATGAATTTTAAAATAATTTCTTGTGGTTACACTGTTTAATTATTGCCTTCGTCATACGGTGAAACTTTAAAATGATATGATGACATTTTGGCAGAATTAATTAGTGTTTCTGTTTTGTGTGTGAATATAACCATAGAATATCAACGTCATCGCTTTATGTTTAATTCCATAAAAATGTAAAAGCGATTCGGTGTAATCCATTCAAACAAATCTCATTCAGCGAATTCAATGAATCAATGAATTCAATGAATCGATCACAATATGTCTTTATCGTAGGTTTATTTTCTGATGTGGCTCCATGATCTTGATATTGGAGAGTTGATGACATCCTAGAAATCTTAGTACAGGCAAAGTTCAAAATATGTTTAGTGTACAGTAAATGTTCAAAATATAATCGTTTCATTCAAAAACGATTATTAAGGAAAATTAATTAAGCTCATATGGAGAGTAAAAGAAAGAGGATAATGAGAAATTACTGAATTTGTCCACGTGTAACAACATTCTTCTATCCGACAAATAGTGTCCGAGACGGAGTATGTAAAGAAGTTCATATGTCAGCGTTTTGCATCAGTGGCAGGCGTTCATCAAGATCTACTAAATATGAATATTCCTCTACATAATAAATATTTCGAGTTTCTATTTATTCAAAAATATGTAATTGTGAAGATTGGCAAAATCAAGAATCTCAGAGATGGAATATAAAATTATTGTATTTGTCTACGTGTAACATTCTTATATCCGAAAAATAAAGTCCGAAACTGGGGTATAATGGGATACTTCATATATTATATGAAGTAGCTCGTATGTCAGCGTTTTGGATGCTCAAATAGATTTTAAAGGAATGTGGCTAGTCCCACAGGAGAATACCGACATGCCCTACTACAGAAGAATACGCAGGTTAACGAGACAGTTTGTGATGCAGCTACTAAGGTGGTCGTCGGTACTATAAAAAGCGTGAGCTTCCGCTCAACTTGCCAAATACATTCATGAATCCTTTATTTTGTGGCAAGTGTCATTCACTGTGTTATTTTCATGTACATCAGGTTCTTGATGGTGATTGTTAGTGACTCCGGGCGCGTCAACTACAATGGTCATCAGTCCCGTACGTGTAGTACAGGTTTTTTCTCGGGAGGTGGCGATGGTCTTCCCCTGCTGTATGGCGAGATCCGGCGCCGACCTACCGTCGGTTAGCGGGGATTTTCCTCAACCCGGTGTCTCTCACCAGCGGAGTACCGCCCCAGCCAGAACAAGCTCTAAGCTCCCAACCGATCTCCCGGAATATGTGGTAGTGTAGTGCATGTTAGTGTAAGTGTATGTGTAAGGGGAGAGGATAGGACAAGGAAGAGGAAGGAACGATCGCGCTCGGTCCGTGGCCCATTTGTTAGGGTACTGCTCCGGCATTCGCCTGGTGTTGATCGGAGAAACCACGGAAAACTACCGATCAGAGCAGCCGGCCGCTAGAATTCTCCTCCAGACACCGACTGAATTCGACCTAGCTGACAAGGTAGTGTCGAAACTCCTGCCTCGTTTGGGAGTGTCACCTTCCGGTCAGTGGGACTGCGGTGACATCAGTCGATGCCCTGAGCCATCTCTCAGTGGTTCTTGATGGTCAACGCGGTAGTTACGGTGGCGGCGGGCGGCGGGTGGCGGGGGCGGCGGGTGGCGGACGGCGGGGAGGGGCGCGGGCGGCGCGGGCGGCGGGGGGCGGCTGGGGCGGCGGGGCGGCGGGGTGGCGGGGCGGCGGGGGCGGCGGGGGCGGCGGGGGCGGCGGGGGCGCGGGGGGGCGGCGGGGGCGGCGGGGGCGGCGGGCGGCGGGGGCGGCGGCGCGGGGGCGGCGGGGGCGGCGGGGGTGGCGGCGGGGCGGCGGGGGCGGCGGGGGCGGCGGGGGCGGCGGGGGCGGCGGGGGCGGCGGGGGCGGCGGGGGCGGCGGGGGCGGCGGGGGCGGCGGGGGCGGCGGGGGCGGCGGGGGCGGGGGGCGGGGGGGCGGCGGGGGCGGCGGGGGCGGCGGGGGCGGCGGGGGCGGCGGGGGAGGGCGGCGGGGGCGGCGGGGGCGGCGGGGGCGGCGGGGGCGGCGGGGGCGGCGGGGGCGGCGGGGGCGGCGGGGGCGGCGGGGGCGGCGGGGGCGGCGGGGCGGCGGGGGCGGCGGGGGCGGCGGGGGCGGCGGGGGCGGCGGGGGCGGCGGGGGCGGCGGGGGCCAGGGGCTGCTGCAGCACGAGGCGCGTGATGCTGTAATAGATAGCGACGCGAAAGTAAATGCAGCGGTGGCGGTGGCGCTGGTGGCGGCAGCGAGCGCCAGTGAAAGCTCCGGAGCTCAACACCACGCGTCATTCCGCCCCGATGCGCAATCTAATCGAGTAATGGCCCCATTTCCAGATCGATGAAGCAGTTTAACTGCGGCCGTTCGCTACGCCCGGTCCCTTACATACGATCACTTCCACAAAGACCCGGTGGGGGGGGGGCGCACGTCACGAGACAGCACGCGCCCGACGCTCTGTCCAATTGGATAATTCCATGTTCGCAATGTTATTCGCAAATACAATCACATGGCACTTGCACAGTCATACGACTAAATTTATCACCTGCAGTATTCATTGCGAATTGACATCTCGCTGGATTAGAGCTCCAGATCGATTGTGTGCAAACGGTGTTACGATCCCGTTAACACCGATTTTAGTTTGTTACTGCTGTGCTATCTACGTAATATAACTCAAAATATATTGTAATTATTAATACATGTTTCGAGGTATAAAAATCAGAAAACTATTCTCAATTTGTTAGAGAACCGTGTGTGAACCAAAAAGAGAATTTTTTTCATTCATTCTTTATTTCCGAGTACATCAAATACTTTGGTCGTTAATTCTGCGAGTGTAATGGATACCAGTATTACTCAGCGGGAGGATGTGAGATCCTCGCTCCAACGTGAGATCCGGTGCTAACCTGAACATAAGCTCGTGGGGTTCCCTCTCCAGGTATTTCCCCCTGAACGGCCCAAACGGTACGATTTGTAAGCTCCCGACTAGTCTCCGGTTATTATATGAGGTAGTGTAGAGCATGAAAGATCATGAATGTCCATGTAATGAGAGAGGATGGGACAAGAATAAAGAAAGAAAGATTGCATGTGCTCCGTGGTCTATTTGTTAAAGTGTTTCCTTGACAATCGCCTGGTGCTAGCCGAAGAAACTAGAAAAACTATCTATCAGAGGAATTATTGCTGGAACTCTTCTCCGGGAAGTGACTTAATTCGATCTAAAGCTGTGAGGAACAGTCGATGGAGCAGCTATTGTCGAAAGGCTTCTAAAATTTAGACCTCTCCATCAGGAACAATGCAAGTGTATCAGCAATGCTGACACTGATCTGTCCCTACTGATAAAAAGGAATTATGAAATTTACGAGTTGATCAATTTTAAAAGCATTCGATCCTCTTAACAACGGCACGTATTGTACAATGATAGTTTTGTAAAGATCTCTACTGGTGATTGAGATGTCATATCCGACATCTTCACAGTTAATTTTTAAGGTTGATATAGATAATTGCAACAAATATTACAAAGAAACACTAAATAAACAGAATCACCGATAGATATTATTTTGAGAATCAATACAATCGCGCCATCCAAAACTAGGCACTATTTGTCAGTTAATGGAAATGCAACTTGCAAAACGGTAGTACATAAAAAGGTTGTGACAACCTATACTTTACCTTCCTGCAAAATAATTAATTTTACTTTATCGTAGTAGAGAGAAAGTATTGTAATGAAAGAAAAAGAGTCATTTTTTTACTGATAAAACGTTTGCCATAAAAAAATTGTATTTTTATTGATGCACTATTTTGTTATCGCCTTAGTCTTTTAGTCAACGATCATCCGCGATTACTAAAACTAACAGTTTAAATAAGAAACGAATATTATTATTAGCTATAAGGATACATATTCGTCCTTGCTAATAGAATCCAAAGAGAACTAGATTTTTCCTGAGGAATAAACAAAATCACTTTTTATTTTCGCAAATTAATATTGAATACCATTGCATAATAGATCACTTCACGTGATCAATAATACAACACTTTAAAATGCTCTACGAAAAATACCAAACAATTCACAAAACAAATTATTTTTTAAATGTTTCGCTCCAGTAGAACAATGTATGCCTATTAAAATTGTGGGAGTTTGATTTCGATTAAAACCTCCGAATTCTGGAAAACTGCAAAAATTAAAACTTTTTCGTTCCTCTCCATCAACGCACTCTTTAAGATAGAGCTTTTTCTTGATCAAATATGTTTTCCAGCGTTAGAGCTGTAAATAATACGACCAACAATTTTTTGAAAAATTTAATATTTTTGACCCATATTTAGTAAAATCGTGGCGATTTAACTGTAACATAATAACAATAAACATAAGAAACATTTCTCAGAAAATGCTACGAGCTTTTTAAATGTTTGATCAAATAGAGTTAACTTCGATTAATAATAATGCACAGGTTTAATTTTTTTTAAAACCTCAGAAAGTTTAAAGATTGCAAAGATCGGATCATTCGAAAAGTTTTCTAACCTGTCCTACATCTTTAATATTCACGCTACAACTGTTTTCTGAAAGAAAATCTGTTCCTTGATATTTGTTACTTTAATTATTTCATGTATTTTTTTGGAAAAAATGGTAGTATTGGTGTATGTATTTGTATATATTGTATTTACTGTTAATGAGAATTATGTTATGTTCTACATTGTCTGTACATATTAAATTGCACATTTTCTTTCTGCCGTAGTAGGAAAATGGCCAGTAGATGTGAAGAACGGCGTTCGATTCTCACTGTTCCAAGGATAATTTTTTGTTTTAATTTTTTTTCACCACAACAAATTTTGCGTGTAGTATAATTGTCATAAATCGCAAATTTTCGAAAATAGCAAATTATAATCTCCAGCGCAACTTCCGCTGAATTAAAGTTTACAAGATATCTGAACAATTATCATAATGCAATTTCCAAATTTATAATATTTCGTATGTTACGAACAATACATGAAATTTTGTGGTGTTTCAGCCCTACCAGTTTTGAGTTGAAGCGTTAGTTGGTTTGAAATATTGCTTATTATAATTGTATCCTACTTAATATTGTAAACATTATGATGAATGATATTAAGAATTATGAATTATAGGGTTGTAAGTCTTAAAATGGAAGTTATATTATTTTGCAAGACAATTTCCGAGAAAAAGAGCTTAAACGCTGAATAGTCTTTGAGTAGGGATTGGCAATGCAAACATTGCAAAGCTATGATGGTCACAAGATGACAGTAGAAAGTATGCGAAGTGGGTAGGAGCTGAAATAACCGATGATAAGAAGAAAGAACACATCAGTAGCAGCATAAAGGAAAGGATGTTGACAGCACCAACGTGACGGTTGTATGTAGACGCCGTTCGCTCTTTTCTAAAGCTGAGAGAGACAGGAGGCGGCAGCGGTGCTCTTGTAAGAAACCCTTTTACTCACCGAACCGACCTTGTCTGTGTCTCCCATTTTCTGCCTTCAGCTGCCCTTTTGTGTTATTTTTGAAGAAGGGAAATTTCAGCAAAGGTTTTCCTTTCCACAAAAAGGAATATGCTTCTCGCAGTAAGCGCCATTTGAATTTCTTCTCTTTGCTGACCGTCTGTTTAATCTAAAGAGATGGAATCGATTGTCAAGGGACAAGGGTCTCTAAGGATGTGGAGAATTTGAATTCGTGAAAAGATCATGTCGTGCACTTTTTAAACGAGTGCGTTTGTTGTTTCACGTTTGTCTGTCGAAAATATTTTACAGTAGCTACGTAGTGCGTTTGTTGTACACGCACATTCACGTTTGTCTGTCGAAAATATTTTACAGTAGCTTTAAATTGCACACGTAGTGCAAAAGTATTCCTTGTTGAAACGAAGTGTGTACACTTTTATTTTATCGTAGGATTAGTAATAAGTATTCGGCGTGCTTGTAGGATTAAATTTAAAGTTAATGGACTGTATACGCAAGTACACTCATTTTCTCAACAGTAGCTCAGTGACTAACTACACACAACTATGAGGATTGTAAAATTGTTCCACTATGATAAATGAGTTATAAATACACACACGTTTAAGATTTGATAAACTTATCAATAAATAGTGAACATTTGCAACTGCTGAAGGTTAAAACTTGAGAAGCTTCCATATTATTGTTAATTGACTTTAAATGTCGCACATAAATTCCCTTCTCGTGCATAAATCAATCTTTTGCGGCATTACGTAACAATGTTATTATAATATTGCATGACGGAATACAGTAAATTGAAAGAGTAAAGCACCAATTAAATAATTATACAGCATTATAGCAAGCAATGGATATTAATTTTCTAATATTGAAATGATATACAAATAATGGAAGTTGCGATTGATAATAGATTCGTTACAAAAGAGGCCGTACAATACCGTAAGAGACAATTATATACTCGTATTTACAAAAGAACAGTTGTAGCAATTAAATTATACGTATTCAGTACTTTACCGAGTCTAAAATTAGAATATGAATTTATAACTCTGCACAACACACGACCGCTACCACGTTCATATTTGTACAACTTACGAGAACTAGTGTCTTATAACTCAACACATGTTGCATTGCAACTGATTCTCAACAATTTTGCATTTGTAAAATGCCACAAATCGCGTGACCATGGTGAGCTCTCTGAAGACTACGCACACAGAGTGAGCGAGTTGAAAGGAAAAATGGTTTAGTTTTTCAGTCTTTCCTGCGAATTTCGTTATTCCAGGAACTCGAAGATGGATTCGACAAAAATGTATATGTTGAAATCACGAATGGAGTAAAACCAAAACATATAGTAGATTAGAAGATTCTCTCTTATATCATAACGGAAGGCCTAAAATCAAGAATTGGACACAATTATTGTAAAATATTTGTTGGAGTGTGAAGTTCATGAAACGCCACGATGAGGCGTTAGCAGGCATTGAATAGTATTGCCTAGATGCACTTGTAGCACAATACTTGTATTTATATGGAGCTACCCCTGACGTAAATTAGCTGTTAGGACATCATCCAATCGAATGGTTAAACGTCACTATAGTGACGTGTAAGCTCGTGATTGGATGACCCCGTAACAGTTTATTTACGTCAGGGGCAGCACTAAATAAATCGAAATGTAGTGTAGATTTACACATTTAAGGCTGCTTCTTGCGCCCTAATGTAGGCGACTAGTTCCCATGCAGGTGCTGACGAGTGCTGTACGTCCATACGTGACTACAGTTCATTCATTCCTTCATTCATTCATTCATTGTGCCTTCACAACGTGAAAAGCAGTATAGTTATTTTTTGGAACATTTGGTAGCGAAGAAAACTCACCAACAATCTACAATTCTACGAACTATTCTCGTGTAACGTAATTGCACGTACGAACATGTACGTGCAATTTAGAATCTTATTTATTTAAAATTCATCTGCTTACTCTACTCCAATTATACGGAGAAAAATGTATTTTCTTTGAAAGCAGCTCATTGAAGCTCTTCCCGGAAATAATGAGGAACGCTCTGTTATCCGGGTGAGCATCCGTAAGCTCATTCGCAAAGCAAAACAATTGAAGTGTCAGCAGCAGACATCCGTGCGCTCTCGTGACGCCGCCGCAACGGCAGCAGCAGCCGCCAAAGGAGCGCGCGCGAGGGGGTTTGAGAGGGGGAGAGCATTGAGAAGGGCAGAGCGCGGGTGGGCGTGGACTGCGGACGAGCACGCAGATGGGCCGACTAGAGGGAGGGCGGGCAGCAAGACGGATGGGGGAGCAAATGGGAAGGCTTGTAGTTTGGGCGGGCGGGCGCGTGAGCGTGCATGCGTGCGTACGTGCGTGCGTGCGTGCGTGCGGGCCTTGGACAGTCGATTAGGCAGGCAGGTAGGTGGATTGATTGATTTTTAGTGATTCCCGGTGCGTCAACTGCTGTCATTACTCCCGTATGTGTAGTGCAGTGCGTGTTAATGTGAATGTTTGTAAGTAAAGTGGTGTGGATAGGACAAGGAAGAGGAAGGAAGGATCGCGTGCGTTCCGTGGCCCCTTTGTTAGAGCACGGTTGCGGTATTCGCCTGGTGTTGATCGGACAAACCACGGAAAATACCGATCAGAGCAGCCAACCGCTAGAATTCTCCTCTAGACTCTCCTGCGACCTAGCTGACAAGTTAATGTCGAAAATCCTGTCGCCGTCGGGACTCGAAACTAGAACCTTTCGGTCAGAGATACTTCTGTGACATCAGTTGAGCGACATCAGTTGGGCGTCATCAGTTGGGCGTCATCAGTTGGGCGTCATCAGTTGGGCGTCATCAGTTGGGCGTCATCAGTTGGGCGTCATCAGTTGGGCGTCATCAGTTGGGCGTCATCAGTTGAGCGACATCAGTTGAGCGACATCAGTTGAGCGACATCAGGGCGACATCAGTTGAGCGACATCAGTTGAGCGACATCAGTTGAGCGACATCAGTTGAGCGACATCAGTTGAGCGACATCAGTTGAGCGACATCAGTTGAGCGACATCAGTTGGGCGACATCAGTTGGGCGACATCAGTTGAGCGACATCAGTTGAGCGACATCAATTGAGCGACATCAATTGAGCGACATCAGTTGAGCGACATCAGTTGAGCGACATCAGTTGAGCGACATCAGTTGAGCGACATCAATTGAGCGACATCAGTTGAGCGACATCAGTTGAGCGACATCAGTTGAGCGTCATCAGTACAAAAGTAGAGTGACATCATTTCAGTGACATTATTTCAGTGACAGTCTCCCTGTCATGGAGGTAGGCAAGCGGGAAGGTAGGTGGACGGGCAGTCAGTCGATCAGGCGCGCAAGCGAGGACTAGAGCAATTGGGGAAGTATACGGGCGGGCGGGCGGGCAGTGACGGCCGCGCGTGAAGAGCGGGTGCATTACACGGCAGCGGCCGCGTCCGACGCCGCGTGTAACTCGGGATTACGCGCGGTTATAAATCAGTGACGCGTGCGGCAAGAGGGGGGGAGGCGGCGGCAGCGGCGGGTGTCGCTGTCACGGAATCAGCCCTGTAATCAGGATGCTCGCGTACCTGATCCTCTCCGCTCCCCTCCGCCGCGCGAACACGCGCCGCGCCGCCCGCGTTCCACGCGGTCCACCTGACCCTTCAGAGACTTCGCGTCCGGCCATGCGACGCCTCGCCCGAGGGGAGGGGAGGGGTGTGGAAGTGGCGATGGACGTCGGCGCATGCAATGGCTCAAGCACTAAACCATCATTGCTGCAGACATTATTGACATACTACCATATAGTAGATTAGGCATTGACTATACTAGTAGTGATAATTTGTATTAGTAAATACAAAAAGCAGCGGCGATGGTGTAACGGTTAGCGTATCGGGCTGTTATACCCAAGTTCGCGGATTCAAACCCGATCGAAGCCGTGGATTTTCAAGGGCGAAAAATCTTTCGTAAACCTTCCAATCGGAGGGGAAGTAAAGCCGGTTGTTTCATGTCCCACGAAATTTTGCGTGGTCGGACAGAAGAGCAGGACTCATGGCCTGAGTCTCGCCACGTAAAATAAGGCATTCATTCAGAAACAAAAAGGGTTTTATGGCGTTTTATAACATCTTCAAACGGTCAGTGCCCAAAATGTAAAAATCAGATGATAAAAAGTGAATAACTTTGATTTTTCATTTTGATTTATTTCGTCAAAGAACAGTAAAAACTGTGTGCGACCTATGAGGAGAAGTACAATCTGCAAACGTTTTGTTGAGTTCCAGCATCTCGTCCCAACATTTTAACTATAAATAATTGAATGATGAATAAACGTTTGGAAAAAAGAAAAGTTAGTATCGTTTGAAAATTAGACATTTTTACTCCTGAGTTATAGAAAACCTATTTTCATTGGTAAACGAAATGCAAAATTGTGAACTTGAGTGTTGGATTCAACCTGTCCCTACCCAAAAATTCCAATGTCTTTAGGTAAAAAAAAACTACACGCAGCAGTGTTCACATAACCGTCACAGCTGAGCAGAAGGACCATCTCTAACTAGCATTTTGAAACCAATCGCAACGCTAACAAAGGCGAAGTTGAGGATTAAATGAAGGGTAAACACATGGATGAGTAGGGCAGTTGAAGGGAAGCGCATGCCCTTTTGTCCTCCACACGCACCGAGCTTCGGATCACCGCCAATCGCTTTCTGTGTGGATGATCCAATCGCGTGCTCTAAACTGTGCAGCGCCCGGCCACCGCATGGTCTCTTATCTTCACTCGCATGTCTGTATCGTCCTCTCGGTCACTTACTTCTGCGTAATCTATCAGCCTTTAGAGGCCTATCTCTCCCTCCATGTGGTCGTTATCATCCCGCGCCCGCCCCTAGCTGCCTTGTATCTCCGATTTCCCGCTTTCGCTTCTCTGCGATCCATTCTGGTCGCTCAACGTACCCGCTGCTCGATTCACTCTCCTGGCAGACCATTCTCTACTCTGCCGTCCCCTCACTGCTATCCACCCTTTCTCCCACCTCCCTCTCCAGGGAGGGCAACTCTCAGGTCTTCTCCTGCCCTAAACTCAACACTCCCTTCACTCCCCTACTGTTTCGAGGCGCACCGCACATTCCAGAGGCTTCTTTGTGCTCAACCGCTGGGAGGAGTGATTTGTTGGTGAGCCGCTGTGCGCAGTAGTGGAATCGGATGATCGCGATCAATTTCGACCCAGAGATACGAGGCGACCGATTGGCCGGCTGGGGCCGAACAGGTAATGCGACTCACTCCGGATGGTAATCCGCTTTACGACTGTTTTGACAGCGTTGCTCCCCGAAAGACACATTTGCGTCGATACGTGCACGCGTGAACGCAATATGCGACGGGTTTGCTGCGCACATGGTACTGGGCTTTGTGAGATAATTTTTCGTATTTCACTTGCGTGGGGCCCATTGAGTTGGAGAACAGAAGGGTTTCAGATAAAAGTGATCTGTTCTGACTCGCGGCACTGCTAATTAGAGAGCGACCTAATACGCATTGAAAATAGGCACGTGCCTAGCACTGTGAAATATTATAATCGGTGGAACAAAATAATGGTAGTTTTGAGGTGCTCCATCGGTTAAACAATAGGAGAGACCAAAGAATTTAAAAAAATCAGCTTTTATGGTCACAGACTTTAATTCATTAATTTAAAACGTTTGACTCTTCAAAAGCTGAAATAAGAGTTGGAAATCGCTGGTGTAGAAGAAAATTACAACACAGGTCTCCTGGTTCAGTAGAATTAATGTTTATAATTATGATCAATTTCTGGAATCTGTTTCAGTTTACACCTTATTATTCTTGCAGTCGTGGGTTTTATGAAAGCAAATGATTTTACGTTACCTTGAAGCCTTTATTACATTTAAAAGAAAACTTCCTACTGCTTGCATTTTACATAGTTGGCTAACACAGGAACAAATAGACGAATATTTTTTACAACATGGTAGTTGCGATGAAGTTGTGTTTGCATATAAACATCTGTTATGTCATGATATATATTCAATAGTATTCAATAATTATACGTTAAATTTGCAATACTTTTTATAGGAAGAAAAATACCTGAATTAATCTTCCAGTGGATGGGTGGAAGTAAATTTTACAAGTCATATTTTTTTGGATTTGCTGTCAACTCACTGTTGGCAAAGACTTCTGCGTTCTTGGTATACTTACCGCATATCTTTATACTTCGGTTTTTATAACATAGCGTCTGAAGGACTATCTTCACAAAAGAATATGGCACAGCTTTTCGCGTCTTTCTCGGTCGTGCCGCTAGACGCATGATCTACAGCACTACTTGATACGGTCGCGATCATGCAGTATCTAGCGGCACGACCGAGAAAGACGCAATAAGCTATGACATTTTCCATCATGAAGACAGGCCTTCACGCGCCATGTTATAAAAACCGAAGTATAAAGATGCATTCTGTGCGGGTATGTGTAAACTCGTAAACTCTACATTGCGCGCTGGCTGTTGCTCTAAAATTCTATTATAATCTACTTTGGCCTAATCAAAATTTTGTATAAAATGTCCAGAGAAAGAATTGATGTGAATGAAATTCAGAATATTCTAAAAGAGCTGTCGGGTGGAATGAGGAAGGAAAACCATGAATTGGATAGTGATAGAGACCTATTACCCCTCGAGAATTGAAAGCAGACGAGCATCCGCACGATACTGGATCGGAACAACAGATTTGTGATACCAAATACGAATGTCTATCAATCGATATGTTTTATGGTAGTAAATACTAATGCTCAAAATGGCGTGACAGAGCATATAGAGCAGTTTAAAACATACAAGCTCATAATATGGGGAAAGTACTGCCAGATTTGAGACGAGACAGATATTGTAAAAACACTTTGCGTTCGGAAATTATGGGAACTGATCACTTTTTTTTTAAAAAAACTGTTTTTTAGGAGATTGAAGCAACTGAAATGCGTTATGCGCGACATAATGCAGGTTCAGTGGTGATCAATAGCTCATTCAATTTCTTTCGGCAAGATATCGATTGGCAAGACGCCATTGTTAGCCTGTTTCCTCTTGGCTTTTATAGAAGAATTCTACAAAAACACACGCTTTTAATCATATCAATACACTTACATAGGTGAAAAGTTGTGAATCACTTTACTCCTTTCCGGCAAAACATAAATAGTTTCCTCTAGATTCATCAGTATAAAGATAATAAAACTTACTTCTGAAACAAATTTAAAAAAAACAGTTTAATCCATTACTTTTGCATGTAACTTTCTATGTCCGAGAATGGATGACCGGAGCATCTGTAATATGTTTTAATTTTATTTTTATTGTGAATTTAAAAAGCACAAAAAACATTTTATCACGAAAATACCCAACATATACGCTACAGTAATCAACAAATATATTAATTCGATTATGATTATGTCGTTTCAGAAATAAAACTTTCATTAATCAGCGTAAAGGTGAGCCAGTGAATGTCTCCAAACCGGACGCATAATGAGTTTTGGAGTTAAAAATAGAGAGCGATGGCATGCCGGATTATAGTGAATAATGTACCCGAGAGACGCCGTGAGGAGAGCGATGGCATGGGACATTAGTTCGCGAGCAGCCATGTGTCTCGTAGCGGCTGGGGGCGGGGGGGGGGGGGGGTGAGGGCGTGGCGGGGCGTGGGGGGCGTGGCGGGGGAGGGGCAGGGGCGGGCGGGGGCGTGGCGGCGGGCGGGCGGGACGGAGGCGGGGCGGAGGCGAGGCGGGCGGGGCGAAGTGGGGAGGGGCGGGGCAGGGTGACGGAGCGGGCGAGGCGTGGGGTGGGCGGGTCGGGGAGGGGCGGGGACGGGGAGGCGGGAGCGGGGGCGGGGCGGGGGCAGGGCGGGGGCGGGGCGGGGCGGGGGCAGGGCGGGGGCGGGGCAGGGCGGGGACGTGGCGGGGCGGGGAGGTGGCGGGGCGGGGCGGTGCGGGAGCGGGGGTAGCGCCGTGCGTTGGACGCCGTGGGTTGTCTTCGCGGCCCCTCCCCCGCCCGAGGGCTGATTGCGTCTTCTATTAGTGAACGTCCACGCGCGCCGCCTGATTGCTTCGTCCGTTGTTAGTGCACGAGGTGAGGCAGGTGCGCCTGTGACGCCTGAGAACGCAGGAATGGGAACGGAAGGGCAGGTGCGCGGGGGCGCAGAATGCGAAATGTAGAGAGAATACAAAGTGCGAGAGAATACCAGCTAATGATACGTTGGAGGCGCTCTCATGAAGAACAAGATGACTATCCCTTTTTTAATAGAAAAGTAAAGAAGTAAAATTGTCTCAGAAATGACAGTTGTTCTGTAGCATTGTCTAAAAAGAATCTGTGACAGTAAAGTGTAGGACCAAAGATAGGATACCTATAGAAAACATGAACAACCTGGTTTACTCTGTACCACGTAGGGGTTGTGATAAAAGTATTGGACAAACAGGAAAATATCTCAAGAAAAACGTGTACCAACACCAGTAATACTAAAGAATAGTCTTCTACGTGTTGTTGACCAACATGTTAAATTAACTAGCCACCAGTTCAGTTCTATTGCCAACTCATATTTTGGACAAAGAAACCAGTTGTAAAAAAATATTAATAAAAGAAATGCTATGTATCAATAAACACAGTACAAGCAACAAAAAGAGGTATATACTATTTAAGTAAATTGTATTTTAACATTTACAATCGGCAAAACAAATAAACTGTTCTGAGCAACAATTTTTAAATTGTGTAAATTGTGATGTGATGTAGTTGTTATGTGAAGAAATAAAGCAGGTCATCTCCGTCAACTCAGTATGACTAAGCTGACGTAGATGTGACGTCTTGTACATACTAAGTTGACCGTGATGACCACCTTTATTTCTTAACAATTTTTAAAATATTTTAAGACAGAAAATTTTATATTTCTTTCTCCAATAGCTATATTTCAATGATCCAAGTATTAGTGATTAATAAATCTACTCTGAGTGCTTAGTATTTTTGTTTTTTATACTCTAGACTTTACTATTGCATTCATTTTGTTTTCTATCATTTTCACATATTAGATATTTTATATTCAATTATATATTCTCTGATTTTTCCTCCTAATTTGCCACACTAAGATATACTATATCTCCGTTCATACAATAATAACTACAATATTAATGTTTCTTTAAATGAACATAAACAGTTAAATGAATATATATTTTTCAAAATTATTCATATTAATCTTTTATGAAATCTTTATTTTAAAATATTCCTAGGTTATAAATACTTTGTTTTACTTTTACATTATAGATTAATAATTATTATTATTACATATTCGGTTTTCTGTGCCCTTAACAATATAGTTTATTATAACATTTTTGTGTAGAATAACAATGTCTTAAAATTTAAAATTATATTATATTTATTTTATTTTATCTGAACAGAACATTGTAATATTGGTTTTCACTTGTTTAATAGATTTTTACTGGAAGTATGTTGATTTGCCTGGTATATTTTCCCTCCTCGTAATTCTGTACCAAGAGCAGACATGTGTGGTGGAGTGGTGCTCATTGCAATTATGCCGCATATCACAAGTGGTTTAACACCAAGCTTATGTAGCCCCTATTCTTTGTGTTTTATTGTTGCAAAGTATTGTTCTTATATTGAATTATTTCCTTCCATTATTTAATTGTTTTGATTATCACAATAATTGTTTAAGAAAGAATAGGCATGAATACTTTAATTAACACATTATTATATTTATTTCAATTAACACATTATTGTTTTTAATACTGTACGTTATAGTTGTGATTATATTTATTGAAAACCTCAAAAGTTCCGATTCCACAAAAAGCATTCTTTCTCGTGGGAACTGCTTAACAACCCAAGGCTACTGTTGAGATGCAGTTTGACTTCGTTCAGCAATCACTTTCCTGTCTAAGACGGTTCTGAGCAATCCATGGTTGAAAAGAAAAAAAAGAACATGTTCTTGTAAACAATCATGGAATTTGAAGACAAATGTATCTTCATTAATGTTCCAATAAATATTATAATTTCGAAAGAAGCATTTAAATTCTTTTTAGTCATGGACATTTTTAGATCACTTCCAAACTTGTTTCAATTGTTATATTTAACAAATAGATTAATCAGGTTCATAAAAGAGACACAGCTAGAGCAGTCCGTGGGCTGAATTAGTGAAACCATGTGGTAAGTTTTAAACTTTAACCCGTAAGTTGTAATCCGTATGAGGGACATTCACGTCACACTAACTAGTTATCAACAAAACCAAGACAGGGCCCAAACATCCGCGCACAAAAACAGTGTCTATCTCTGTCACAGCTCGCAATTCACGCCTGGACAACGATTCTGAAAACGTGTAATGTCCTTTGAAGCTTAATTAATTACAAAGATTTTCGTGCCCAGGCAATTTTCATGCATTTCTTTTTAAAAATCTAAATTTGTTGAGTGAACTGCAGTATGTTTATCAATATAATAAGAATTAAAATTAAATATACTAGATTCAGTTCCTTAATAAAACTTTCTATTTAAAATTGTAGATTGTAGGTTACAATAACTGCCATAGTATAGAATAATAAGAACAACTGTTCAAAAGCTTCCTAGATTGGGGAGTATTTGAGAATATTATAATGTGGTATATAGTAATATTACGTCATTTTTGTTTAATATCGGTAATCAGTTATGGGTCATAAAATAAACACCTTTGTTATTTTATGTCGTTTATGGATGAATTTTCCACGTTTCAGGAACTTTCTTTTCTTTCCATCATCAAGTGTATACTTTGTACAATTTTCATTATGTATCCATTGCTGCGTTCGTGCTTGCTTTCATTTTTATTCGACTGAAACGTGTTATGAGAGACGGTTCTTTTTTAGTCCCGTAATGTTGTACACTGCTTGACGTTGCAATAAAGATGAAATTTTGAAAATATTTTGAAAATTTTGAATTAATTTTGAAAAATTTTGATTAAATTTTGAAAATAATAAATAATCATGCACAATTTTTCAAAAATTTTAGTACTTTTCGCCGTAATTTTGCGTGAAAATACGGGCGAGAATGTACGTGGTGTTTTAGCACCACTAGTTAATAATAATCTGATGGCCGCACGTCCGCATCGAAGAAGGCTGGCAGCCCCTGAGGAATGAGCGCCGTTTAAAACGCGACGTCTGAAGGGAGGCGCCGGACGCGCGCTGCGTGGGCGGGGGCTCCTCCCATTGGTCGGCCGCGCGAGGGGAGGGGGGCGTGGCCCGCCACCAGCCACCCGCTGCTCCCCGCCCGGGATTATTTGTGACTGCGCCAAATTGCCTGCTGATTACATGTTTGTGTCAATTCGCCAACCGGAGCCGGATGGTTGGGGTTGCGGTGCGCCGAACACAGACCCTCATCAAATTGTTTGTGGTGATTGCCTCAAGCTTCGTGAACAAGTGGGTAGTCCGGACGCGTGGTTTCTTCAAGTGTGGGATGAGTGTTGTGACACAATACAAGTTAAAAACTAGTGATGCTAAAACAGCACGTACTTTCTCGCTCGTATTTTAAAGCAAAATTATACGAAAAGTACTCAAATTTTCGAAAAATTGTACATGACCATATTTTAAAATCTATATTTACGGAACAGATTTCATTACAGGAAAAAATCTGTATCTTTAATATTTTAGTTGTAGGATGACTCCCAAGCAAATTTTGAACTTTTTACAAGTTTCGAAAAATCTGGGTTTTCAACGAAAATGAGACCCGCACCATTCTCTTAAACGTTCTTTACACTATCCATCAACAAACTTTCATGAAAAACGATGGAGCCATTTTTTGAAAATTTTGAAAATACCCAGGGGCTTCATGCAAAGTACCCCGGAAAATTAAAATATCGGTTTCAAATTAAAGGGACTGTGACATCAGCCAGATCGATTGGGGAAAATCGGTTTTGGAGAACATCAGCTGAACGGTTCAGCCCCAATCATTATTCACAGACAGAGAGACAAACAGACGTTTTGGCCTCATTCGATTTTTCGGTATCAAGGACCCACAAAACATGTATTCTGGCTACACCGCGTGTTAGAAGAGTTTTTTTTTTAATTTAGCAACTGGATTTATCCATTCTTTCATTACCAAGGCCCTGTAATAAGAGTTTTTCTGCAGAAAATTTGCTGTTTTTTCGCGTAGTATTACTAGCTTTCTCTCTACTCCGTAGAGAGAAATTACAAAAACACAACCTTATGCTCAATGTGTCTGGTCTTTCATTATTTTCGAAAAATTAATTCGGGGAGTGGTTGTAGGCATTAAATTGTCACTCAATAGCGCAATGTCTTCCATTGAAGCTTTGGAAAATGGCCACACCATAAACGAGAGTTAATTTTTTTTCTGTTCTCCGAGTCTAAATTAGTGTTTGTTATCTTACCGTAAAGGACAGCTCCCTATTTTTGCCTCTCTTTCGATCACCATTCCGTGAAAATTTCTCTCATAGCACTGTATACGTGTCTCGTCAGCTGGAGGGGAAATTTTGACAATGAATTATATTATTCATAAATTAATTTTGTTTGATTTGTGAGTTTGCATTTAGACGCATATTAAATACGCAAATAAATGTTCAACGTAATTTTTTCTGTCATGATGTGTTGAGTGGATGAATTGAGACCCCGATAAATCGTGACACAGAAAAACTGAGTTCATTGCTTCAAAATATCTTCGCTCTTTTAACTCTCGGTAAAAGAGAATTTTGCGCAAAATGATCTGTCTGTAGAATTCTTAACTTGAAGTCCTCATCTTTGATCTCACAGTAATTCTGCTACAATGTTGGAATATTTGATTGGTACAAAAAGAACTCTCTCTCATATATAGTCGTCGGATGTTTAGGCACTAAAAAGTCGTCTTTTAGGCACCTAAAAGGCACTGAAAATGCCAAGAATAAGGAGAAAAAGTCACTGTCATAAGTTACATACACAATAAAATGAGAAATTGTAATTTTTGTCTATATTATTTTGTAAACTGAAATGCACAAAAAAGGTTCGTACAATTTAATGTAATGCTAGATTTACATACTTAGAACTCTTCTACATTTTATTCTTAATATTTTGTAGTATATAAAAATAATAAATAAAAAGACAAACATGTTCTAAAGAAGTTATTTGTGCAAAAAAGGCATTTATGCTAAAATAAGCAAAAATAAGCAACCTTAAACTTCATCATATTTCGTCATTTGTCATGATTTATGATCATATATTATCAGCCTTTAAATAAGTTCGCTGCAATAAAATAGGTATTTCCCTAAACATCCAATGTCTACTCATAACAATTCACATTTAGAGAGAACAGTTCTCGGTCCCTTCAATATTCATCATAAAATATAGACAATTGCTAATAGAAACATATATTCTCCAACATTAAATAACCAAAATCCTAGAGGAAGAGGAAGATAACAAAACACATTATAAGAAATGCGACACGGAAGATTAAGTCCTGGGATAATAAGAAACAAGAAATAATAACGAAATTTTAGAAAAAGAAAATATACGTACTTAGTATAGTACTAGTAGCCTCTAGTGGCAAACATACTTCTGAATACAACCAGCCAAAATGATTTTCCAAAACGTGGCACGCACACTGCTGAAAGAACAATATAAAATAGTCACGTATAACACATCAATAAATTAAATATTTCTACAAATACTTCTTGAATAAATACTGCAAAACATTATACGTATAACTATACATATGTATATATTCAGGTGTCAATTTATTGATCTGTATCCTTCAGCTATCAGCTAAGGTTATTTTGGGAAGACAATTCTCTTCCTTTTTTTCCAAAAACGAAACGATGATACCCCAAGTACAATTCTCATAAAGTCCAATGATAATCATCGTTCTTACTTTGAAAGCACCTTGCACTGAAAACGTGATATCTGAATGCATCTACGCTCACAGTTTAGGAAAATATTACATTAGCTACCACGCGCCGAAAAGTGTTCACCAGCACCTGAATTGTCAAAGGCATGTGAATAGCCCCGCCGGCATTGCTGCTCTAAATGTGAAGTTCAGCGTGAAACGGAAGGACACAGCGGCATAGAAAATCTGCGCTTGGAATAGCGTCAACTTTTGCATTTCATCTTGATACAACGCTTAGGAAATAACATTCTAATCGTACAAGAACACTGCACTATTCCAGATAGACCACAGTATCGGTCTCGGTGGAGTATGTCTTTGCTGGTTCAAGACTTTTTGCACTTCTCAATTTCGTTGAAATTTGTTTTCCGAAATTTGATAATCTTAATATTAATAAATTTATGAATGTTTACAAATTTCAGAACGTAAATTTTAAACGTACATTCCGAAATTAGAAAAGCATACTAAACTGTTAATATGTGTTTGCGATGAATGAAATAAAATCACAGGTAACTGTTACTGGAAATGTTCCCCTTTTATTACTGCAGAAACTTTGTGTCTTAACTCACCCATTTTGTAACAGTGCAGCAGTGTTATTTTATTAGTGAACCGGGAGAGGCTCGTGCAACGCTTCTTGTCTCCACAAGTCTGTTGAAAGCGCTGCGTATTGACTGCCCACGAGGCACGCGGCGGTCTGGGAATCGTTCCCAAGAAGCACAACAAGCTTCGTTGCCGAGGCCAAGGCATTCTCCGAAGAGTAAGAGCATGTCTCCATATTCTCGAAGCGTGATCCAGGTATGCTCTTCCATGTTTCACTTGATCCTATCGTAGAGCTGCAGGAAACTGTAATGACAAATACTAGGAAGATTACCCTATCGGCGACCAAGCGTACTACCCTATAAGCGCCACTGCTCAAATTCGCTGAGCTTGCGTGTGCGTCATACTCTGAGGTGACCTGAACTGCGCGTCGAGGATGTACAGCATTGGTCACAATTCATGTCCAAATTCATACGTTCCTGTTTTTATGAATAGGGAATGATCTTTCCAAATAATGGAAAAGGAATATTGTCTGGAAATAACGTTATTTACTAAGGACTTCAATTTATTGATTGATTTTTTTCGTGTTTCCGGGCGCGTCAACTGCTTTGGTCATTAGTCCAGTTAGTGTAGTGCATGTTTTTTCTCGGTAGATCGCGGTGATCTTCCCCCGTTGGATGGCGAGATCCGGCGCCGACCTACCGTCGGCTAGTGGTGTTTCCCCCAAACCAGGACTCTCCCACCAGCGGGGCACCGCCCCAGCCGGGACAAGCTCTAAGCTCCCGACCGGTCTCCCGGAATATGTGGTAATGTAGTGCATGTTAGTGTAAGTGTGTGTGTAAAGGGAGAGGATGGGACAAGGAAGTGGAAGGAAAGATCGCGCGCGGTCCGTGGCCCATTTGTTAGGGTTATTACTCCGGCATTCGCCTGGTGTTGACCGGAGAAACCACGGAAAACTACCGATCAGAGCAGTCGGCCTCTAGAATTCTCATCCAGACAGCGAATGAATTCGACCTAGCTGAATAGCAAGTGTCGAAAATCCTGCCGCCGTCAGGACTCGAATCTTGGACCTCCCGGTCAGAGGCGCTGCAGTGACATCAGTTGATACACTGAGCTACTGCTCCCGGTAGCGACTTCAAGGAAGTAGACCGATAAATTGACATCTTGATACGCTGACCTTTACACCACTGAAGCTGGTAATGCCACCACTGAAGCCGGTGATGTTAACATGTACGTCACAGAACGACGATCCAGCCACTCGGTTTACCACGCTCCCTTTAGCAGCAGCCGCCATTTCCTGGGGGAGCTTTAGCGACGCTCCCTCTGGTATCCTGACGCCGGGGGAGGGGAGGCGTCATCTATCCCATGGGACCTGGCGCCTACACGGGAGCTAATGGCCTCTTCCCCCAACCCCATAAGCTAATTGCCCCCCCCCACGTGGGTCGACCCGAACGATCCGCCCCTGAAAATTATCGCCGGGGATGAGACGTGATGTGATTGTGAGGGAAAATAATAACTGTTTCATCATACGAGTTAGAGATTTCTTGACTGTATTCTGCGTAACCGTTAAGATTCACTAAAATATCGTTAAAGCGTTGGGAAAAATCGAAAAGATAATGCTATTTAAAGCTATTTATTAAAGCACACTTAGCGAAGTTTTTTAATTATATAATTTGCGATGAAAATAAGAAAATGTATTTTGCCATTTGGTTTGATTATGATTATAATGATGACACAAATACCCAAAAATCCGACAAGAATTACAATAAAAATGGGTTGGCGAAATAAGAAGGATCTTCAGAAATTGAATGAGTAAACAACACATTATTATAACAGTAATGGAGTGTCTTCAATTAAAAAAAGGGAGCCCATATTTTGTACAAAAATAAATTTTTTCACCATATTTTAGAAATTAAACTAAAAATATTCCAAAGAGACCTTCTTTGATATTTCAGGAAGTCATATCGGATTTATGACTGAGTTAAGATTTCTCAGTAAAGTAAATGATAAACGGTTTCAAAAAAATCAAGAGTTCCTGCAGCTCTTATGTGTATTGTAGAAATGGGAGGTTTTTAGAGGTCACAAATAGTTGTTTACCTTTATCAATGAGTTGTATTCGTACTTCGCTCTTTGATTTTCTGAGAAGCGGTCGATAGAAGAGTCGCAAAAATAAAGTGCTTTCGCTAGCGGCGCTCTCAGAATACTTTTATTTCTGAGAAAACGCCAGTGAGTCACAAAGATCGTTGACAATTCACAATCAAAAAGCCGAAAATGTTTATTCATATACCGATGGCATTAACCGATTTGCAATATAATGTAAGCGATTAAATATAATTTATTATTATAAAAATCAATAATAACTCTGATATGTTTAATGTAAAAAATCAATAATAACTCCAAGCTTCTTTAAGCCACTTGCAAGTGAGAATATCTCCCCACAGCGAACTTTCGCGAGATAATGGCCAATCGCTTTATGTACTGCAGAAGTGATTCCATGAGCCATTACCCTGTTGTGTGAAACCGGGCTTCCGCGAGGCAATAAGTTCTCACGACTGACGTCGGCACAGAACCCTCAATGGAGTAAAGCTGCCTTTCAACGGAGGGCGTCTCTATTACGATAATGCCGGCTTATCGCCTGTCCAATGCAATATTGAGATTCGCAGGCCAAACAGAGAAAGGGCGCCTACTAGAGAGCAGACTGCACGAGGGCGAAGCCCCGCGAGAGCAGAAGAGCGCGTGCGAGGGGGTATTGAGCTCGGTTCAGAGAGCACCTGTGTTAGCAACCGGACCAAGAGCTTTCGATGGCTTCGTCGTTTCCGGGTAAAAGCATGGTTTATTAGAATCTCTAACCTTAGAATTACCACAGAGGCTAAATATAAGCCTGTCGATGACTTTTTTATCGGTTACAACATTCGTAGGGTATTGAAAATATTTATATTGTTCAGGATTTGCTTTTTGTTCAAAACATGTAATTATCAAAGATTTTTTTTTATAATTTGATTTTTTTATTATTGCAGCATTTTTTCTATAGGTAAGATATCGAACTATTCACTAGAAAACTGAACAATCAGGAAACATTTTCAAAACATTCGTAGAACTTTAAGTCTGAGTATATTTTAGTTTAATAATGTAATGTTGTGAAGATATATGGGTATTTTTTACCTGAAAAATGAATTAGGTTTTGATATAAAAACAAAAATTAATTCTAGAAAGCCTATTTGCAGAGCCTGAATTTTAATATTTTTTCTTTGAATGAATGCACATTAATATAAAGTTATACCAATTCATTAATATATCAAAATCGTCAAACATTTCAATAAAATCAATATATAAACTGCAGATTCGAACGGCCTTCCCCAATATAACGCACGAGACTGTTTATACCTTGGGATTGCTAAGGTTCATGGGAGTTTTGAATTAGCAACATATTATCTCCACAGAAAATGTTTTTAAATTACTCACACAAAACCTGGTTTAACCAATATAAGACGGGCTTAGATGGCTTACAGCATCAGCTGACGTCACTGCAGTGCATCTGACCGGTAAGTCCTAGGGTTCCATCGTCGACAGTGGGAGGATTTTCCACATTAGCTATGTAGTCGAAATCAGTCGCAGTCTCGAGGAGAATTCTAACAGCCAGATACTCTGATAGGGAGTTTTCCGTGGTTTCTCAGGTGAACCCCAGACGAATATCGACCAGTACCCTAGCAAATGGGCCATGACCCGCGCGCGACCTTTCCTACCTCTTCCTTGTCATGTCCTCACACCTTACACCGGTAGCGGTAGCTCAGTGCATCAACTGATGTCACTGCAGCGCCTCTAACCGGGAGGTCCTAGGTTTGAGTCCTGACGGTGGCAGGATTTTCGACACTGGCTTTTCAGCTAGGTCGAATTCAGCTGCTGTCTGGAGGAGAATTCTAGCGGCCGGCTGCTCTGATCTGTAGTTTTCCGTGGTTTCTCCGATCAACACCAGGCGAATGCCGGAGCAGTACCCTATCAAACGGGCCACGGACCGCGCGCGATCTGACCTTCCTCTTCCTGGTCCTATCCTCTCCCCTTACACACACACTTACACTAACATGCACTACACTACCACACTTTCCGGTCTCCCGAAAGGGAGACCGGTCGGGAGCTTAGAGCTTGTCCCGGCTGGGGCGGTGCCCCGCTAGCGGGAGAGTCCAGGTTAGGGGGAAGCCCCTCTAGCCGACGGTAGGTCGGCGCCGGATCTCGCCATCCAGCAGGGGAAGATCACCGCCATCTCCCGAGAAAAAACATGCACTACACTAACGGGACTAATGACCGACGTAGTTGACGCCCGGAAACACGAAAAAATCAATCAATCCTCACACCTTACTATCACACTTTCACTTACACCCGCTGCACTTCCACACATGGAGGGAGGTCAATCGGGAGCTCAGAGCTTGTCCCGAGGTGTGACGGTGCCCCGCTGATGGGAGGTATCTAAGATACCTAATTAGAGAAACCCCGCTAACCGAAATGTAGGTCGGCGCCCAAGATCAATGAATCATCAATAATAATAATATAAATGAATAAATGAAGCATCAATAACATTTTCAAAATTTCCTCCAAAACGGCTCCAAAATAAACTGTTCTTATATAGTATAAAGAACGCTTAAATGAATGACTTAGCTCTCACGTTCGTTGAAAAGTCTGATTTTTCGAAAATCAGAGAGTTTAATTTTTTTCTGTTTCTTTCTGTAGTACAATATTAAAGATAAAGATTATTATTCTTAAGCAAAAAATTGTTCAAACGAGATCTATAAATAATGTCATGAATAATGTTAAGAAAAGTTTAGTCGTCTTTACATAATTTTGCGTGAAACATAGATATTTTTTAAACTATTACTTTCTCAAAAATGGCTCTACATGTTTCTTTCAATTTGATCCTTATATTCATTAAAGGACGGGAAAGAAATTCCGCTATTCCCATTTCCAGCAAACTCTCGTACTTTCGAAAATCGCATAAAATTGACATGGCAGAAGTACGATATCGAATATCGAGATTTTTGTCTTAAATGAAACCTAAAAAATCAACTCTTTGAACAAGGTCTTATAGAATTTTCTGAAGTAAAAAAAAAATTTCGCCTAATTTCTGGTTGAAGTGAATGTAATTGCTAAAAATAAAAAATATTTTCTCAAGAACACTTTTAAATGTTTTTATTTAAATTTTTCCAAATGCATAGAGAGCAAAGGATGCTTTAAAATGGCATAATTTTCATTATTGTCCCAACTCTTTGAATTTTGTAATTTAGAAATAATGACAAGGAACCTATAATATTAAAGTGTCCGGAAAAGCGAGTATCACGAGCATACGCGTAGTTTATCGACCACGTGCTTGGTCTGTTGGTTTGAAGTGCCTTTGAATCCTTCGAATCTCAATTCCAGATTCGAAAAAAATCTTTTTCCAGCTTGGAAACACATTTGCATGTTCATGCAATAGTAATATTGTGTAGTCCTTACAAGTAATGCGAGAAAGTATGTGCTGTCGTAGCACCATTAGTTTTTAATGCGCGACTGGAAACACATGTCATGTTGTCACCAAAAGTTTTCCCAAGTATTGAAAGTTATTTTTTAGATATAATTTTTATCTTCTCAATCTGGAAGGGGAGAATGCCTACGTGGATTTAGAATCAAAACATTATACGCAAAATAAAACCTTTTTGTAGTTTATTTCCATGAATGCACTGCAGCTTTTGTAATGATATGTTTAATGATGTGCCCGCGGACATTCAAAAAACCTCCAATACTTTAGTCGTTAGCATTTATCCAGGAACTAATTACTCAGCACATTTTTGAACTTGTATCCAAGTACAAAAATATGCCGAATAATTAGTTTCTGTTCATAAAATATGAATATATGAAAATATAAAATGTAAATGATTTCTATTCATAAAAGTACGTAAATTATTTTCTATAAAAATTATTTAATTTTTTTTCTTAATGTAGAAATATAAGAGACTGTATTAGAGGACGCAGTACACAGTGTCACGTAATTCTTGGAACCTTTCAATATCAAACCAATATTGTTTCACTTCCAGGAAAAATACTTCAGTATGAGTATCGAATATATTTGTTACGATGATAGAAATGGAAACCACAACAGCGTTCGCGGATATTCTCCGAATCTGCGGGCCGCGTGTGCTTCGGGAGGGAAATCTGCAAAACCCGTCTGTTCGCCGCGCTGGGCCGTGCCACATGTTCACCCATGCAGAATGCGCGCGCCGTGTCGCCCCTGAGATCCCCGTGGCGTGCCACGCGGCAGCAGAGTGTGTGCCTCCACGCTGGGCAGTGTGATGTGTTGCAACGCAGATTCCGACCATCGTGCGGTAATATAAAGTGAGTCATTTCCGGTGGAAAAGCACACCAGAGTGATCCTTACAATTAATCAATTCATCGTTCAATTTGTTTTGGGGTAAACATAGTAAATTACGAAATGACGATGTAATGATGGGTATTAATACACGAGTGTGATACACGATAGTGCGAGGTACGAGCGAGTAACGTAAACTTCACACGAGTGTATTAATACCCATTAGATCGACTTTCATGCGGTACGTTTTCTACGACTTTTATAAGTTAAACTTTTACATTGAATCGTTTCGTGGTAGTTGACATACAGGATTCAGCCAACTCCACCTAACCCTACTCCATATTGAGATATTTAAAATTTCTCTACTTTAATATCTTGCAAAGATCTTAGCGTCCGGCTTGCTGGGTCAATGGGTCACGATATATTATAATCCTTATTACCTTTATAATGGATTATAGGATCCGCGGACTATACAGCGCATCTGGGAATCTGAAATAGAATGATTCTATATTTCTAGTTCATTTCTGTTTGGATTGACTAAATGAAAGATCACTTTCTTTTCTAAAGATCAAAATTTAACAAAGTTTATTGTTACCTTTTTAACAAACAATTTAGTAAATTTAATAAATGATTTGATGTTAGGCCTTTGATCAAGATATCTTTGAATTTACAGTTTTATACCGCGGTTAACTTATCTATTCTTCGTTAATGTCCCTCGTAGACTTCTCAGTCGAAATATCTTGCGAGCTTGCCGTAGTCCAAAGTCCCAAGAAATCCTCTTCTGCCCCTATCCAAACTGGTCTCAAACTATCAAAATTATCAGTCCCGATTACGTCCTATGACATAGTCCCGAAATCTATAACTCGATTACCACTCCCGACAAAGTCCCAATTTATGCATCAATATTACTTCCACATGCAATATCTGCAATATCATTTACTGTCCTTAAAATTTCACGATCTGATAACCCGACTCTGACTATCTGCACTACACTCGCTCCCTCTCACGAACCTACGATCAGTTCAGACACGCGATGCCGGTCAGAATGAAATCTTCCTGCATGATTCACCCCTCGAAGACCTCGTATTAAACTACCTTCTTTTTTTTCATAACATTTGACCGTCCTTCTCTCACCCAGCCAATCCATGCGTTCGTTATATTTTGGTGTAGCTGAACTTTCGATCGTCTAAACTTCTTCGCCCAATCCCAAATTTTCTACTTTCGGCATCTAGCCACCTCTTAATGCATGTTCCACCATATAGTCTGCAAATAAATGTTAGTTTATTTTCATGTGACATAACGGTATGTCACAATATATTCTCTGTCCTACCCTCGCATACTGCCGCAGGTGACTGTGGTTACCAGTCCACCTGCAAGGGAGTACGGCGATAGTCAAATAGGATCAAAGTGAAATTAATTCGTGGAGTATTTTAAATAACACTCCACGAAAAAATTACTAGTAATAAAAGAAATTAAAACTGGCAAGCATAATTTAATATCAACTGCAATTTTAATGTACACAATCGAACGAGACATTTACTAGAAGGATTGACAATGATTAATTGTCAATACTTGGTTCGTAAACTTCTCTGTGATTGGTCAAGAACCTGTATCATAATGAAATCTGTATCGTAATGAGTATTATTATGCACCTGGTTGCAGCATACAAAAGACAGCAATATACAATGCGAGTAGAATAAAATATTTTGATGAACTCATACACGAGTTTCCCGTGGAAAGTTTGATTTTTTTTGTAATTCTCTAATTTCGTTTATTGATGTTTCGGGTTCGTCAATTGCCAAAATTATTAATCCTGTAAGTGAAGGATAACTTTTTACCGCGGGAGGTGACGGTGATATTCCACCACTGGATGACGAAATACGGCACCGACCTACCCGTCGGCTTGCGGGATTTTCCTCAACTAGGTATTTCCCATCAGCGAGGCACCGCCCCAGCGGGGACAATCTCTAAACTCCTGCCTGGTCTCCCGACATGTGTGGTAGTGTAGTTCGTGTGAGTGTAAGTCAGGGGGGAAGATAGGACAAGGAAGAGGAAGGAAATATGACGCGCGGTCGGTGGCCCATTTGTTAGGGTACTGCTCCTGCATTCGCCTGGTGTTGATCGGAGAAACCACGGAAAACTACCGATCAGAGTAGCGACCACTAGAATTCTCCTCCAGGCATACAAACGGTTAAATTCGACTTAGCTATGTAGCTGCTGTCGAAAATCCTGCCACTGTCGGGGCTCGGACCCTGCGAGTCAGATTTTCTGATACCACTGCAGCGTCTCCTGATTAGAAGCTCTGCAGTGGTATCACAGTTGATGCCTTGAGCCTGCTAAACTGGTATAATTTCGTGCCACTTTGTATATAACCTGAACGTTGTGCGCATTTTCGAGAATTAGCTGCTGTTGTGAATTCGTGAGGCTATTTCCGACATTTACGTACAGTGGGTGTACCCTAAATCTGACGGCTGGCTGCTGAAATCTGGATGATTGCAGGTCCGTACGTGGTACAGAACTGTTATAGTATGCGTCGCCAAATTCGCCGGTTCACAAATTTTCGTTTTTCGTCTGAGTGCGAAAAAAGGAGATTTTTTATTCAACAATTCTTAGAAATATTTTCAGCTCTTTGGGCACTACTTGAATACGTTATAAAGAATAGAAATGATACTGCAGTAGCGAAGTGTTTCTCGGCAAAATTTAACAAACATTTGTTCATCTAATTAAGGAAGAGACCGGGGTATGGTTTTAGCACTTCAAATGCCTCACCGTTTATAGAACGTCCGGACTGCGCAAAATTATCCTTAAAAAGAGCAGGAATGGTTGTTACATGCGTGTACTAGTTTGATTAGTACAAATTTCACGAATTGATAGTTTTATTCAGCACAAAATTACCTCAATATTTGATATTGAATTCTGATTTTAATATTTGATACTCTATGCTGGCATTTAATGGTTTCGTAATATGAATTTATTTAGAGAGCGAAAATATATCCACTCGCCCACAATAATCATTTTCGAATATAATTAATTTCCTACTGAAGGCGATTTCAGGTTTCAGTAATTACATTGGTAATGCATAACGATAGGGTATTCTATTCATATGTAAAATAAGGCATGGTGCCCTAGTGTTTTGTTTGTTAAAATTAAATAACACAAAAGAAACTATTGATATTAATCATAAAAAACATGTCTGTGTTAGTTCTCAGCATGTATTTTGTTAACAAATTTAAAATTGTAGTTTTCTAAGGTTGATTTTAAAAGTCGCTGTCATTTTACTATGGTTTGAAAATTCTGCATCTTACACTCAAAGATTTTGATAGTTAACTTTTTTTAAATAATCGTAGTTTGGGGTTAGTCTGAATGGTATTGTTATTAAGGAATCATTAATTTCTTGAGCAACACGAAGAGGGAATATTCCTTCAATACGACCGCTGGAAAATAACTATCACAGAATCAACTTACGAAGTATTATTTATTTATTTGTTGAATTTGTACATAACGTAAAGTACATTATACATACATTCGTAAAGTCATAGTTGTGTCCCAAGTGCATGGGAAGCTGAGACAACTTGCTCCGGAAAGAATAAAGACCTCGAACAATATTAGTCAACCGGGAGCCGACAGATTGTCATTTACGACCATTGCTGGATGTCTATCGCAAGTGGAGACGAAACATCTGTAACAACTATAAATGCAATTGGATCTTGGCTTATCAGCCAGCTAAGCAATTTTAAATATATTCATTGAAGAAAATATTTTTTACCTCGAATGAAAACGAAGTATGAAATTATGTAATATTTAAAGTATTAAAATAATGAAATAGAACTACTTGAAGTAATAAACATGTATAAGGAGTTTAGAAGTAGTAGTAATTTATTTGAAAAACTGATGCTATCTCGACAATACACTGGGATTTGCCGTTTCATACACGTTCCACTACACTCTATATCCATCATTATACAGAAATTGACAAATTGAACACATCACAATACAAAGCAACACGAGAACGGCAAAACAACATAATAAGCAACAAAACAATAAACTGGTAAATTGTGCTAGAAATAAGGGTCTTGTTTATCTACTACGCCAGGACTCATCTTTCCTCTGAGCACTCTTGGGCACTCTTGGGTACAAGTTCTTCCAGTTAGTGAGGGCGAATCAAAATTCATTATTTCCTAATGCATTATTTAAAGTGCCGGTGTCGCTCATGGTCAATAGTACATTGTGAAACGATGATGTAATGATGGATATTAAAACACGAGTGTGATATTACGATACGAGCGAGTATCGTTATCTTCACACGAGTGTATTAATACAGTACATTTCGAGTTTCATACAGTACATTTTCTACTATTTATGGTAACTTTATAAGTTAAACTTTTGCATTGAATCGTTTCGTGGCAGTTGACACGCAGGATTCAGCCAAGGCCACAGCTCCCTAACCCTACCCTCGCATGCTGACGCAGGTAGCTGTGATTCCCAGTCTGCCTGCGGGGCAGTACTTCGCTAGTCAAATAAGATCAAAGTGAAAATACGAAGTAATTTATTTTAATTAATATTCCACGATAAAAAAACTAATAAAAGGTATTAAAACTGACAAACATTATATAATAACAAATGCAATTTTAATGTATACGATCGAACGAAACATTTGCTACATTCTTGTAGAACGATTCTCAATGATTAATTGTCAATACTTGGTTTGTGAACTTCTCTGTGATTGGTAAAGAACCTGCATTTGAATGAAATCTGTATCGTAATGAGTATCATTATGCATCTAGTTGCAACCATGAAATGTCAGCATTACAATATGGGAGTAGAAAAAGGTATATTAAATGGTGTTCACCCCTCTTTCAAATAGAAAATATGTTTCTAATCCAAACATTTTTTTAGTTCTCTCTGAACAGAAAATGTTTTAATAAGTTTTTCAAACCTGTATTTGTTGAGTACGCCCTTCCTTCCCGGAATGCCTCATTTATCCTCCCATACAGGACATTATGTCCTGTAAAAAACAACGAGAATAATTTTCACAAGTCCTCCTGACGTTAACATATTTCCGGAACTCCTGTTTCCAACACCTCTACAACGATCAAACTCCATCGTCCACTCTTGTTAAACCCAACCGCCTCGTCAACACATTTGCAAGACACACGCCGCGTATTTAACGCAGAGTATTTCGGCCAGAAGTGAAACATTTGTCCCCCGGTTATGAAGTGCGTTGGATTGCGGTAGTTCCAACGGCGCGTAAGTTTCTCTTTACGCTTCATAAAAACGCTCGCGGACGCGCGATCCATCTTGAGCGACTTTACGCGCGCAGGTGGGCGGACAAATGCGTCCGTCGATGGCCCGCGCGAAACGACTGCGCATGCGCGGACCGCCCGTACGCCCGCGCGCGGTGGCAGTAATTAAAGGAAGCGTAAGGGCGGGCCGGCGGCGCGAATTTAGCGCCCGCGGTAATTTCAGGGACACGCGACGACTGCGGCGGCGCGTGGGGCGCGGGGGAGATCCGCGTTTAATGGCTCCGGTGCCGCCGCCGCCGCCGCTGAAGCAGTAAGAATACATGCCCGCCGAATCCGCCTCTGCGGCCGGCGAGGAGCACAAGTTGGCGATGATGGTGGTGACGGTAGCGGCGGGGGCGGAGGCGGGGCGGAGGCCGTGGCGGTGACGAGGACCGCGGCGGTGGCGGTGGCCGGAGCGGCGGTGGCGCGGGTGAGTGCGGGGGTGGGGGGTGGGCGGGTTACGGGGTGGGGTATTGCCGACGGTGACGGAGCGGTTGTGATTGCGAGAGCGGTGGCGGGGACGTAGGTGGCGCGGTGGCGAGGGCGGCTGTGGTGTCCGCGATGTCGGTGGCGGTGATGGCGGTGATGGTGGCTGCGGCGATGGCGGCGGCGGCGGCAGCGGCGACGACGCGACGGAAGGGTGATTGGGGAAGGATGGTGGGGGCTAACGAGGAGCTGTTTTCAGGTACACTCGGACTGTTGGGGCAGTGGATGTTGGGGTATGTGGTGTACACGGAGGACGCTGTTGAGATGGGAGTCAGCTTTAGTGGATTTGTGACGGAGTGGCATGCACAATGAGGCGATTCGGAAAGGGTGGGATGGTGAGAGTGATTGTGGCGGTCAGTCGATTCTACCAGGTTGCCGGTGACTTTGTTGCTGAAGTGGTGATGTTAGAGATTATGGAGTTGGTGGTAGGATAGAGCATGTGTATTTGTATATTGCCCTTATTTGTCTCATAAAGGGCAATTGACCTCGGCACCGGGCACGATCCCAGGGTTCCTAGTCGGTCACCCAACCAGGAACCCGCGATGACTCGAATTCACTTAACCTTCGTGACTTCATGTAGTTAAAGAATTCAGCAAGCGACGCCGGTTTGTGTCGTTGCCTTTCAGTGAAAATCATCCCAGCATTCTCCTAGATGGCCGAGGGAAACCACAAAAAAGCCGGTGAGGATGGTCGGTACGAAGATTGAACCCGGGCCTCTCGGATTTGAAGGCAGCGCGCTACGCCCTGAGCAACGTCGCTCGGTCAGTGAGGAGCATTGGTGGGGATAAAACCCTGATCTGCCTACTTAGTGATGAACTGATTGACTGATTGTAACTCTGATTGGGTTGGGATCAGAGAGGAAGGACGTGAGTGCAAAGAACTGGATCTGCTTGTAAATTTCGTTCTCGCTTTCTGCCGAAACGGGGTATGTTATAATGCGGAAGAACTTTAATGGAATTTACGTTTGCGTAATCAGTGTGACTCATTATTAACGGACGATACGACGATAATGATTTGGAATCGGGATGGTGGAGGCAGTGGGGTGGGATATACTCTTTGAAAGACGATGTAATAAAAAAGCCTGAAGAGGCGCAGTTACAAAAGGGGAAGTGGTGAAAGTGTCTGTTCCGACGATGAATTTCGAATAAGGGATAATAAATAAAATATGTAACATTTTTTTAAATATATAATAATGAATACGTCATTGACAACGTTTTCATCTTACTACTTTCGTCATTGATAAATAAAAGTGAGGGAATAAGAATTACTTTTACTCCAAGTATTGCAAACAAAAGGTAATTCTAGTTTACCTCCTAACGATAGGATTGTGATAGGAGTATAACAACAAAGAATTATCCTCGCAACTGTAATTCTTGAGCGTAAGCTGGGTAAAGACTAGAAGAGTGAGGTCCTTACTTCAGGAAAAGGAATACACACAAATTACCAGTTCGAGAATCGGTTGAACCCAAAACACGCAGGTGAGGTGAGAGTAAGTTTCCCACATTTGTGGCAGGGATGGAGACAACAGTTCGAGTGCGGTGGATTTGAGAGCGCTCTCTAAGTAATATTTGAAGGATTGAAGATCTCAGAAGGATATAAGGGTTCCGAAGAGAGATCAGGATATTTGCAACATTTCTTCTCTCAGGCTTCATTAGCTGAAAAACGGCAATAGCGGAAGAAATAGCGATCGCGAAGCCACGACAGTGGCTTGGGCAGCGCAAAAGTCTGAGTGGGGATTGAATGAATGATAAAATATTTCGTGCTTCTGTTAACTGCGCTAACTCTTCTGGTCATTAGTTCTGTAAGTGTGAAAAAGGTAAAGGTATCTGTGCAATTGTACACAGACCCACAAGTGAGGTGAAGGTAGGGCTCCACCTATTCGTCGCCGTCGGCACAAGGAGGAGGTTGTGTGGCGAACACCACGCTCCGGCCGCTTTACCCCTTGGTACTCACTTGAAAAGAAGGCTGAGTCGACCTCTAGAGCCACCCTGAATGAAAATCACCACATAAAAATCTCAGCCTACGAGGGGATGCGAATCTCAGTTTTGTAAGAGATGGCTTATTAAATTTTGGGAGATGGCCGAGATCCAGTGAAGACCTACCGTCGGTTTAAGGGGATTGCCGCCTCCAAATATCTTCGCCAGCAGGGCACTCTCCCAGTCGGGTCAAACTCTAAACTCTCGTCTTGACTCCATACACATGTGGTAGTGTAATAAATGTAAGTGCATGCAAGTGTTTAAGAAGATACGAGAGGTCAAAGGTCAGAAAGAAAAGAACGCATGCAGACCGCGGATCTTCTCTTAAGATATTGCTCCAGCATTTTCCTGGCACTGATCAGTAAAACCACGAAATATCACCCAGCAGAGCAGCCAAACGCATTCTTCTGCATGCAGCGGCTGAATTTGACCAATCTCTCTAGCTACAATCAAAAAAGTCCGACACCGTCGGGATTCGTACACTAGCACCTCCACGTCAAACACGTGAGTGGCTTGTGGCCTTAAGCCACGTCAACCTCTCTAAGTTGAGGGTTGATTGATTTATTGATTGATTTTTTCGTGTTTCCGGGCGCGTCAACTGCGTTGGTTATTAATACCGTAAGTGTAGTGCATGTTTTTCTCAGTAAATGGCGGTGATCTTCCTCTGTTGGATGGCGAGATCCGACGCCGACCTACCGTCGGATAGTGGGGTTTCCCCCTAACCAGGACTCTCCCACCAGCGGGGCACCGCCCCAGCCGGGACAAGCTCTAAGCAGCTGACCGATCTCCCGGAATATGTGGTAGTGTAGTGCGTGTCATTCTAAGTGTGTGTGTAAGGGAAGAGGATAGGACGAGGAAGAGGACGGACAGATCGCGCGCGTTCCGTGGCCCGTTTGTTAGAGTACTGCTCCGGCACTCGCCAGGTGTTGATCGGGGAAACCACGAAAAACTACCGATCAGAGCAGCCGGCCGCTAGAATTCTCCTGCAGACAGCAGCTGAATTCGACCTAGCTGAAAAGCTAGTGTGGAAAAATCCTGCCGCCGTGGGGAGTGGAAACTTAGGACCTCCCGGTCAGAGGCGCTGCAGTGACATCAGTTGATGCACTGAGCTACCGCTCCCGGTACCTAAGTTGAGGGAGGGGGGCGTGGTCGGCGGAGGCGCAGGGGGCAGGAGCGCCGGTCGCGGAAGCGTTGATGGCGACTGCATTGTGGGCGGCGGGGGCGGAGGCAGCGCTGGAGGTGGAGGTGGCGCTGCGGGCGGTGGCGGCACGAAGCGATAGCGCGTTTTACGAGCGCACGCGGCTGCGGAATGATGGCGCGTCCGCGATGGCAAATCGTGAGCATCGGCGGCCGGAGATTCGCCGGCGACCACCCGCCCCACCCCGCCCCGCCCCCCTCCACCGCCCGGCCATCGTTTACGGGCTCTAAACGCGCCTCCGGACGCGCGCTGGGTGGGGAAGGGGGGTCTAGCCGCTTTCACCCCCCATTTCGGCTGCGCTCCGCTCGCTATCCCCGACGCGTCTTTGCCTGCTTCTGTGCTCGTGGTGGCGAGGCGATTCCCCAAAACCATCGGTGATTACTTCACTTTCTGTCTTCGACAGGGGTACTCAAAGTAGCGGACCGGGAGAGGTGGCTCAGGGCATCAACTGATGTCACTGTAGTACCTCTGACCCGGAGGTCCCATGTTCGAGTTCCAAAAGTGGTAGGATTTTCGACACTGGCTTGTCGTTTTCTGAAGGAGAATTCTAGCGGCCGGCTGCTCTGATCAGTAGTTTTCTGTGATTTCTCTGATCAATTCCAGGTGAATGCCGGAGCAGTACCCTAACGAATGGGTCACGGACAGCGTGCGATCTTTCCTTCCCATTCCTTGTTCTATCCTCACCCCCAAACACACTTACGCTAACGTACACTGCACTACCACACATGCCGGGAGATCGGTGGGGAGCTTAGAGCTTGTCCTAGCTGGAGCGGTGCCCCGCTGGTGATAGATACCTCGTTGGGGAGAACCCTGCTACCCGACGGTAGGTCAACGCCGGATCTCGCCATACAGCGGGTGAGGACCACCGCCTCTGTCAGTGATAAAACATGCACTAAACTTACAGGACTAATGACCTTAGCCGTTGACGCGAAATCACTAACAATCAAAGAAGCGGAAAGAGTTTTCGCCTGTCTGTTGTTCGATGTAAAGTTGGGGTCGTCCGTTGCACACAGTAAGCTGTCGACCAACAACCAGGCGCTGCAAAACTTGCGCGAGCGATGTTTACCTTGTGTCGCAATGGGTCAGTTGCTTAATTCTACACGATCACACCCATCCTTGTGGGCATGTTCATCGTGGTTTAACAGATCCCTTGCGTAGTTTTCCTCTTTTTATGAAGTAGTGCTGCTACTTTATTTAAATTTATTTATTGTCGAATTTTATGGACATAGTATATATCGACAATATTTTATCAAATAATTTGAAAGAGGACCCTTAGTTTTCCAATTAGGATGTTATTTTGAAGAACAGTATACAGGTATTATGACTTTATTGGTATACTAATATTTGTTAAATCACAACGTGTGATCATTACAGACCTATAAGTCAAATTCCTATTGCAATCGCCCTTACCTCAAGTCACCAGTCAATTTAATTGCGGTAAAACCTTTGAATTTATACTGGTAACAGAGACGTGATTTCTCTTTTAGGAATTTAACCATTGGAGAAACTTCCAAACAACAAATTTCACCCTGCAAGTTGGTTCAAGAGTAGTCATAAGCAGAAATAAAATACACAGAAATAACAAAAAATACAAACGCATATAAATTAACATAGCTAGTCGCTGTCAACACTTAATACATAAATTCCCCTAACATTTTTTCTCGGGAGGAAAAAAATTAAATGTAAGTTCACCTTCACCTAATACAGTATAATACTCATTAACAACAACAAATCATAGAAACCTATTACATACACATTTATCTTGTATTAATAAATCAGTGATTATCTTTGTGCAAATAAAATGAAGTGTCAAACGAACAGTAATGCTATCACCAGCTCTTTCCTCATATTCAAACTGTCTGCTTACGAGAGCGGTGGCAGGGAACGAGGACTTGACCTTGAACGCGAGGTAGGGTTAACTTTCTCCCCTTACAGCTCACCCCACCGTTCTGCAAGTTCGTTCTTTCACGAAGTTTTCACACTATACACTTCGTTTAGTTATTATTCCCTGACATGGAAATATTCAAAGTAGATCTTACTTCTGACAGCAGTTTCTTACACCGCAATGACTTCTCACGTTTCCGTTGCAACATAATTCGGCTGGCTCTCCACTCGAATAACTAGTTCAGTTTAGGCAGTACATTGTTCCAGTAATTTCCAGTTGCAATAAGCAGTGTTCGTGGGTTCTAGTCCACCGTGCATAAATACTCCAACACAAACGCTCATTGATATAGTTACTCAAAAGTAGTTGATCAAAGCCTGAAATGAATTGCTTTTTTTATGAATCACAACCTTCATCAATTTAATAACCCGTCGATATAAGCCTTTCATGCTCAATATACTAGATTGCGCTTACCTCTATCCACGAGCTCCGCTTTGTAATATGAATTATGGTTCATATATTTCGAAGTCACTTTTCCAACAGCAGTCCAGAAAAAATCGTTCTAAACGGCTGCTTCGTCGGCTACTTTATGTTCACCTCAAACTTCCGTTCTGCGAGTTTCTTCCGTGCTTAGCACAGAACGTTGACAACCGCTTAACAGTAGACGGTCGGGTGTGCCGCGCGGTTTGAAATACCATGTCTGTTTGACGTTGCACCTGCATTTCAAAAGGCAAGGCAGGCAGGTAAACTATTTTAGCAAACGTAATTGAGACATTAATACTAAAGCGGCTTCTGAAATATATGAATAAATTTGTTTCTTGACCTTAACAAACAGGTTCAGTATTTTTTATAACAATTTATTTCTGGTTATACAGATGGCAAGGTTAAACAGGGTCGAAGCGTCATGATTGTTTGACAAGAAATAAATTGTTATAAAAAACCGAGTCTGTTTATTAAGGTCAAGAAACAATTATAAAACAACATACATTAATAAGTTAGTTATATGAAAGAAATATCACATACATCACTTTTTCAATACGGTTTCAAAGAAAAACACTCGACAACACACCAAATTTTAAGAATTAATGAATTAATGTGTAAACAATTTTAACAAAAAATACTTTAATAGTATTATTGGATATTATACGTGCTTTTTATAGAGTTTGTTACGAAGGATTGGTAAGTAACCCGCATGCATACAGCGGTCAACTTTTCCTGATTTTTTTTTCCTTGCTTCCCCCAAAAAGGCGGAGCATCATTGCATCCCGTTCGTATTTCCTAGTGAGTACAAGGAGGAGCTCGCCTAGGTCTCCATGTTTGGAAGATTATCCGCTCGTTTTCCAGTGTGTAGATGATTGAAGAAAAATAATGTTTCTTTTAACGTTGTTCGGTTTGCATTACTATTGAATTGTGAAGGTCAGATAGAGTAAGGAAAGCATGTTATGATCGTGGGCGTTCGACAATATTATGTCTTTGAAGGGTTTTTATGTTACATTGTATATACAATCATTTTTAACTACATTTTATCACATATATACAATGTTTGAAGACAGTAATATTGACAATATAGGGCAATAACGAACAAATAAGGATACCCAGGAAGGGTCCTTCAGAAAATACATACAATATTTGGATAAAAAATATAAATCTTGAATTTAGAAATGTTTGCACCTGTCCAAGTTTAGCTATATTAATTCTCAATTCCTTTACTAAAGCAAGGAAATGATACATTAAAATGTAATATACATTAGTCAGATGTCAAATTGTCAACTTCCAAGTAAAATTAAATATTTTGAATCGAACGTATCTTGATATTGTAATCATGTTTACTTAAGAGTCCAACAATTTCATAAATTCCTACGTTTAGGTTAGGAGGTTTGATAGACAAAGATTCGTTTTCGTTCAAAGTGCTCTCCGACCATGAGCGAAAATTTTACTTTTATTGAGACTTGTTAATTAATTTCACATTATTTCTATTATATACACCAAATATCTTAATGATTTAATAAACCTAACATTAAACAAAAACAAATAAATAATTCACCATTCCGGTTCCTTGGCAAAAATGTTTAAACAAAAAAGAATTTAAAATGAAAATACACGTGAAATACTAATAGTAAACAATATAAACATATTTCAAATCTTGGTTGCTTGTTTGAACTATCTGGCAAACGTATTTTCGTACGAAGCCACTGCACCCCGCCTCGCGCCGCTTCTGCTTGCGCGTGTGCACCCCTTTCTGGAGCTGAAAGGGACACGAGAGCAGAGGCAGGGGAAGTGCCTGTGCTTTCAAGAGCACCAGGCTTCCCAGGCGAGCAAGTAGTTCGTGCGGGCACGGACATGCCTGGAGTAGGGAAAACTTGTTTTTTTATTATTAAACTATATCTAATGTTCTTAACTTATTAAAACTAATTTCTACGTAAACAATGCGGTGCTCTACAGGGGAGGGAAAATGGGGAGGGACTCTTAAAGTATGCAGAATTAAATTATTATTATTATTATTATTATTATTATTATTATTATTATATTTTAGTTGGATTATATATCCAGTTCCGTAGCTTCATCCACGTTCGCCAGTGTTCAAGACTATCCCTTGTCTAGTGCAAGAATGGCTGTGTATTTGCGCCGATTATGAATGGAAATTTAACGAAATTGTTTCCTTCTTTTTCCCCGACACAAAACAGCACCCGGGATGCAATTGAACTATGCATTTTCTGGTAGTCAAAAGTGGAGTGGGGAGTGGGGGTAAGAGGAATTCCTTACCGCGAAATACAATTAGGCAATTCTCACAAATTGATATACAAACTCTAAGAATCAGGCATGCTTCATTACATGGTGAAGATAATATAAAACTTTTTTTTGAATAAAGAGTGTTTTCGCTTAGAATATTTGCAATCTACTCTGCGAAAAAAGTAATTATGGCAGGAATTCCCCCAAGACATCCCCTTCTATATTGAAGCTAAAGATTTCTTTTTCAGTGCAATTTATATCTCAATTATACCTTCAAATAATTTTATGTAGCGTTTTCGAAATATGAGTAGCTTTTTTGGAGGAAATTTTCTGAAATATCCCTGTAAACAAAACACATTGTTTTGCTTGTAATACATATTAGCATTTCCTAACATGCTTTCCTTGTTTAGAGCAAAATATTCTTACATATATGACATAAATCGAATTATTATGACAATATGTGATTTTTCGAAAATGGCACATTGGAATCTCCCGCGGTTTTTTTCTTAATAAAGTCTTTCACGAGATCGACTGGGTTAATGTCATGTCGCAAAACCAGGATAGCCACTCCGCGACACGCGAATTTGAGAAGTGATTCTATGCATGTCATTATTTGGCGACTCTCCTCGGTGTGTAGAACGTAGGTTTGGATTGTTGAGTTTCAGTTATGTTTTAGCTTTAAAATAATTTGCTTGTAAGGACATTTCCAGTGTGTTCTAGACATAATATTTAAAAAAACAAAGAACGATTCGCTTTAACTTAATTATTTTAGATTCACAAATTTCATGCACAATATAATCATTCTACAGTTGGGAGCTTTGGATGAAGTAATTGGGAATGCTTGTGAAAATTATTATTTCTTGTCTGAATAATGTCATGCAATTACTTTTACAATTTTTATTCAATCATATTCGTTTGTTTTGTGAATGGAAAATATTGGAACATTTTTCTCGCTCCCGATGTAATTACAGATTCGCACTAGATGTTATCCGTAGAGGTAAGAAGGTTGTCAAGTGAGAGCTGAGATGTATTAGTATGTTTGTGTGAGTAGAAGTGAGAATTCTCTCATATGAAGAGGTGCGCTAATAAAACCATGAAAGGAGAAATACTTCTGTTCTAGTTCAACCGCACACTGTCGGGAGACTCAGTTTTAAGAATAAATCAAAGGGAACATATTTTATCCTTTCCGCAGCCTTCTTTTGTTTACAGAATGTATCTTGTTTCGTGGAAATACTAAACGCTAAAATACATTTTTTACAGCCTCTAGTAAATGGAGTTCTTTTAGGTCATGCATAACCTGCTACTGATGACCTTAATGTATCATTAAGTGATTTGTATGACTGAATTAAAACAAAAAGATTGTGGATAGATTATGAGTAATGAAATGGTACCAAAGCTATTTCATAAAATAACATTTTATGAGATTTTGTAAAATGTGATGGTCCGCAGAGAAATAAAGACATTTTTGAATTGTAATTGGACGAGAGACAATCACTTAGATATCAAAGAATTACGTGTTAAATGTCAACTGCAAGAGAAAGATATCTTCTTATACTATATTTTCCATTGTAGTTCGTTCAGTATTGGATTTCAAATTACCTCAAACCAAAAGAGCAAAAGCAGAGCGTGTTGATTTTACAAAACGGTGTATGAAAGCTTAATTTTAAATATACTAGCCGACAAACAATGAGGTACCCTTTCTATGAGATTGTGGGTTGCAGTTTCCTCTGAATTTAACCCACATCATTTACATCTGTATGCATCTCATCTGCATACGCATAGATTCACATCACATACGCTACTTCATGCCTATAGAAACTGAGAGTCAGCTATGGTTAGTTATGCAATGCTGTAATTGTGTAGAACCATGAATAATCAACTATTGCAAATAGTGAAGGTTGCTTCTAGAGATGGATATGCAATTGGAATCTGGATACTAAAGTATGTCTATTATGGAACAAAGAGAAACAATTGCTCGTAATATAATAACTACTTTCATTCTGTGCAAAATAGTTTGTTCTGTTTGATTAGCACGATTGAAATTTTTGTTTCTATTCACATTTGTGAGATATTCTTTCAAATAGTTGTATAATGAGATACTGCAAGATTATTCTTTATTTCGCAAGGGAATGTATATTTTACATAGTGGTTTTAATTTAGTTCATGTTCTAATTCTGTATGAATAATGGCTGAATTTTTTTGTTTAGTACGTAAGCAAATACCAATGATAAGTTTAACTTGAACAGGACGGTCATGTTTTCCTAATGGCAGTTTAGTCGAATTGTACGCAATCAGGCTCAAAAACTAGTATTCAAGTGTTAAAGAGTAAGAGTTCCTTACATTATTAATTCCATATGTTCTACAAGATGCTTCACTATTATAATACATTATTACATTCAAAAGAGGCTAAACTTCAACTAGTAACTGCTGTAACCTAGAGGTTTGTGGTATTTCATGCAAGGAGTGTACAGTTTATACTTGTATGGAATAATTATGGCTCCGTAACGTTCGATGGGCAAATGCCTCCAGTCTATAAGGGAAACAGACCAACACTCGATGAGTCTTCAGAACAACTTCGAGTTCTAACAGGTTGTTAAGGACTTCTTAATCCATCACTCTTTTTCATTAACTTTTACTTACTCGTATTCGAAGTGAAAATTATGTGAAACTACAATAAATTGACCTTAACATTACGTTGCAAATACGTGTTTTGGGTGCACTGAAACCAAAAAAGGGTGGTTTTTACTTTTTTCCCCACAGCTTATGCTGTACAGAGAAAGTATTTTAATGTGTAGAGGGGGTGGCAAAAGAAACGCTCTTCTTGCGGGACCCCGGTAACGAAAAAGTGGATAAATGTGGTCCCTTTATATAGTAAATTACTTTCTCCAGCACGCTCTGTCGTCAGAATTCTTGCTTTATGGGTTCTTGATACCGAAAAATCGATTGACAGCAAAACGTCCGTCCGTCTGTCTGTGAACAACGCTAGCGGCTAAAGCGTTCAGCCAATTTTCTCCATAATTGATATTCCCCAATCAATCTGACTGATGTCGCAGCCTCTCGAATTTAAAAACAATATTTTAATTTTGGGGGGTACTCTACATGAAGCTTCCGGGACATTTTCAAAATTTTCAAAAAAAAAAGACTTCAACGTTTTTGATTAAGCTTTGTTATTGGATAATTGTAAATAATGTTTAAGATCATGGCGCAGGTCTCATGTTTGTTGAAAACCCTGATTTTTCGAAAATTAAAAAAATCAATTTTTTTTCGGCGTCTTCCTACAACTATCATTGTGAAGATACTATGTTTTCTTAATGCAATGTGTTCATTAAAAATAGATCTTCAAAAAACGTCAAGTTGAATGTTTGGAAAATATAAGTATTTTTTGAGTAATTTGGCGTCAAACTAAATCGCTCGCTCCGAAAAGCCTGCGCTTTGTGAACGTAATTGTGAACGTAATTTGTGAACGTAATTTGAGGCAATTGGATCCTACGTAAGTTAGAATGTGTATATTATTTCATCTTTCTATGTTCGTTTCTTACCTTCGAGCTTTTTTATACGTTTACAAATTACTTTTAGAAATGATTTAAAATCTAATTTAAATATTTGAAATAAAAATTGCTAACCTTCAGGAATAGATTGGAATGCAACAATGGCATTCTGGGGCAATTTTTTATTTTTTTTCACGTACGTAGAAAAGAACGGTAAAGAAAGTGGTATGTGTCCCATTTTTGGCGCACTCTCTGTATTTTCGAATATCCCGCTCTTTTTTTTTTCCAGGCTCTATCTCCTCTGCTCGTCTCTCAGACTGCTGTCGTCGCTGACGGCGCCTCGGCGATGCTCTTCTCTTCGTCCTGCGCGTCATGGAAGCAAATATTTGATCTTCTCCGAAGACTGATGGAGAAAGTGTTGTTTTGCTGAACAGCGTTTGCCATCAAATTTCCAAATTGCAACCAAACGTGTTTTGGCCTCAAACACAGTATTCGGTATACATTGCTTCTGGTCAATTATTTATTTTTTTTTCGTATTTTGTGCTTTTTCAATTTTGCCGTATTCAAAATTTGATTAATTAATATCTACATTAATATTATTGTAATTCAGAACCAAAACAAAATCATAAATAATGCATGCACATTGCATTCCATGAATATTAAATAAATATTATTAATTGATATAAAACTACTTCATGGAGTTGAGATTAAAATAATATTTTTTGTCCACAGTTCGTATTACTAACTAGCTGTTTAAAATAATACATTATATTAATAATCTAATCAGAAACAGCAAATTTTTACACGTAAATAAGGGGTATACATGGATACGAGCCGGTGTTCATTATCTCAAAGTCAAGTCATGTCCGTTATCTTTGGCGAAGTTTATAGTAACACCGGGAGAAATTGCAATGCAAGAAACGCTAGACATACTATAAAACACTTACAAGAATTGATTGCCGTAGAGTCACTTGCCAATGCGGTCCGTCGCTTATTTCAGTGGCCAGTACCCCTTCGTGACATCGCTCGGCTCTAGAGCAACGGACTCTGCCGCCGTGACCCGCACTGCCGAAATCCACTTTTTATTTATTTATTTATTTATTTATTTATTTATTTATTTATTTATTTATTTATTTATTTATTTATTTATTTATTTATTTATTTATTTATTTATTTATTTATTTATTTATTTATTTATTATTTATTTATTTATTTATTTATTTATTTATTTATTTATTTATTTATTTATTTATTTATTTATTTATTTATTTATTTATTTATTTATTTATTTATTATTTTCTTTTGGATAGAAAAATACAAAGATCAGTGTTAATACACTCTTATCTCTACTTACAATTAATTAACAATAATTTTATAAATAATCTTAAAATACAACTTACATTACTACTAGGGTGGTAGATCTTTGTACAATATCTCTACTTGAGGTCGAAATCTGAGAGTTTATTTAGGAATGTATGGAAAGGAGAATCCACCATACAGGGTAAGTCAGATAAGGAGTTCGCCCGAGTGTGATAGTTTACTAGGGTTCATTCTCTCAGGACAGGTCATGAAAATTGTTTTGATTACTGCTTTATTTAATTTCCTATAATTTTTATAATAGTATAAAAATGTAGTCAGTGAGGCTTTATACGAAGTGAATCTCTGCCATTTCACTTACTAAATACATTTAATCGGAATGTAATACAATAATTATAGATAATCAAATAAAGTTATGGTACTCTTCGTGCATTTGAAAAGTACCTAGCCAAGGAAAAACTTTGTGCTGAAATATATTCACGACTCCATTAATACCTGCAAGAGTTTAGCATATTTGAGAAAATGGCTTCGAATGGTGAAAGACCTAGAAGAAAGAACCTCTTCCTACTGTGGATGGAGTCCCATAAGTGGAACCCGGAAGTTCGGTCATTAATTTTACCTGAAATAGGCAGGCAAAAAAGCATTTATTTTTACTAAAATAGGCATGCAAAGAAGGCAATTATTATTGTGAAAGAAAGGGTGTAAAAACACAGGAAATATTGAAAAATCACGATTTAAAGCTAATTATTGTCAAAAAATAAATAATTAAAATAATTTACACTTTTATTATAACCCTAAAATTTACGTTAGCGCTTACGTGGAAGGAAACTATATTTTCTTGGTAATATTGATTGCTCATGATCATCCGGTATGACAACTACGAATTTATTTTACATGTGGCACCATCTCTGCAAAATGCTATCGTGGACTCCCTTTTTTGAACCTTAAAATGGTGTAAGTGAAAACGGAATTATAGATTTCTTTCTTCGCACTTGTGTAATAACCAGAAGGAAAGAAAGGACAAGAAGGAACTGAGAAGGGTACGCACAGACATCTTTGTTCTCAGAAGGGATTTGAGGCCATACTCAAACATACGATGAGATTTCTCGTGAACAAACAAGTCTGTCAGTATCAATGAAAAATATCAAAACTTTTCATTGGTATCATTTCCTTTCCCTTTTATTTCATAAAGGAAAAGGGTTCTTCATATGAGTATCTGGAATATTTTACTTAAAACCTTTTGTACTCGTATCACATGAAACGTGTACCTAGAGTAATTGAGGATAGTTTTCAGGGCAGAATAATTTTCCTTCCGAAGCATGCTAGCTCCATATTCTGTATTTACCTATTTTTAGAATATATATTGTTTAACGACGAGGGTCAATTTACACATGCCGGTGTCTTCAATCACAATAACAATCATATCTGGGTCTACGAAAATCCTACTGTAGTAAGAAAAAATAAATGCAACTAGAGAACGTTTGGAGAATCATCATTCATGGTCACCTTGTATGTTATGTATATTTGTATTATCTATTATTATTATTATTATTATTATTATTATTATTATTATTATTTTATTATTTAATAGGTAACTATTACATACAAATTAGAAAACTTGATGCCAAGTGGCTAGGCGGAAGACCTTTAAGTCATTACAATACCTACATTCTACCGCGTTCTAAACTTTCGTACTCTGGTATTCAACCCAAATGGTCTCTCCATCGCATCAATTCCTCAGAAAAGAGACCATAAGGTACGGCTGAAGAAAAAGATCCTGAAAGGGGAAAACCTGCCGTCAGAAGCCGAGTACATTCTAATCTATCCGATTTTTGTTTTTAAACTATTTATTTATTTGGCGCGGGCGTCAGGCATTCTCCTTCCAGTATTGGCCTCCTCAGCACCTGAAAACAAGCAGCACCACACATTGTATTATCTATATACAAGGACCTCCGTTGTATTTTAAAACTCAATCCTGTGTAATGTTGGTAGGTGTTCCGTGACTTTCAAGGATGTCACGAAAAGAGTTATCAACGAACGGAAACATTTTGCGAAGAAGCTAGCCTGAATAGCTGTCGTAGGGGGGATACATTTATGAAGAGAACATCATCACTTGTGTCCGAACTGTCACTTTGGTCTATCTAAGCCCACCTCGACCGTAATACTTCTCGTGTCAACAAGAAACGCCGATCACCCCGCGTCACTTACAGAACGGCGAGTTAAGTAAATTATTGTCACAAACGATGTCAGAGAGTGTGTTGACGAACATTGAACCAGTTATGCTGCACGAGAAGATATATTTTGGGTTTCTTTCCGAGCGTCGGTGGCACATTTATTTGCCTCGTCCACTGTGCAGGCGTATGGAATTACCTGTGCATATTAAATTGCAATTGAGTAATGGAAGGAGGAGAATAAGTAATAACCTTGTTATAATTGTTATGCTGCAGCGCCTCTGACCGGGAGGTCCTAGGTTCGAGTCCTCAGGGCGGAAGGATTTTCGACACTAGCTCTTCAGCTAGGTCGAATTCAGTCGCTGTCTGGAGGAGAATTCTAGCGGCCGGCTGCTCTGATCGGTAGTTTTCCGTAGTTTCTCCGATCAACACCAGGCGAATGCCGGAGCAGTACCCTATCAAACGGGCCACGGACCGCGCGCGATCTGTCCTCCCTCTTCCTTGTCCTATCCTCTCCCCTTACACACACACTTACACTAACATGCACTACACTACCACATATCCCGGGAGACCGGTCGGGCGCTTAGAGCTTGTCCCGGCTGGGGCGGTGCCCCGCTGGTGGGAGAGTCCTGGTTAGGGGGAAACCCCACTAGCCGACGGTAGGCCGGCACCGGATCTCGCCATCCAGCGGGGGAAGATCACCGCCATCTCCCGAGAGAGAAAAACATGCACTACACTAACGGGACTAATGACCAGAGCAGTTGACGCGCCCGGAAACATGAAAAAATCAATCAATCAATCAATCAATTATAATTGTTATGTGTGAAAGTGATAAATTTTATGTGTGAATATGTATCTGTAAAATATGAAAAATTGAAATAAAATAACGTATATAATAATAATAAAAATATTAAATATTATGTGTGATATTTGTTATGTGTGAAAGTGATAAATTTTACTAAATTGAAAATGCTGCTTGTTATCAAACAATTTGAACATCCACAATCTTCTCGAGCCTTCATATACTCCTACTGTGTAATGATCCCTTTTCTCTACCCTAAATGTGTATTGTAAAACTTAGAAAGAGATATTTAATAACATTATTTTAAACAACCCCACATTTAACAAAACACCGCTAGCTTAATTTTAACGTTTTAAAATTATTTTTAAAAGGCCCTGTATTGAATGCTCCACTGTGTACATCCCACATCCTCGTGTCGGCCGTCATTTTCCGACAAATGCTCTCTCGCCCTCTCTTGCTGTCCAGAAAGCCATAACGCAAAGCAAACGCGTTAGTCGATATCGACAGGTGACAGCACTGGATATTGTTTGTGCAAGGCGGGAACCCGAAGTGCCTTCCAGTCCAATGTCTATACAATTTACAAGTGTTCTCTTGAAATTGACAAACGCTTTGACATCCCTTTACATTGCGATTAACAGATGCTACCCCTGAAATAAATCAACATATTAACTGTTCCTATGAGCAGCAAAATATCCACATACCGAGAAATAATATTGTTCCAAATAACATCACTATATATGTGAATAACATAGAAACATTGAAATATATCAGTTAAAAAGTATTTACCTCTTGGTGATTTGTCGAAAACACCAGTTTATTTTATGGTTTTCATATAATATTGTGAAGTTAAATAAACATAGACGAGAGAGAGAGAGAGAGAGAATGACGGGAAGACGCCAATCAATTGTGATAATTCAGGAATTGAATAGCAATGAAAAGACCAGGAAACAGCCAGCCGGCCGACGGCAGCAGATGAATGACGAAGGGCAAGTGGTAGAAGGGCGTATTTCTTGGAGGACAGGAGGAGGAAAAGAGGAGCTGATGAGCACTTGGTATCAACATACGTAGGTGAAAGGCGTGAGGATTGTAGGATGGCAAAAGGGAGAAGCGCAAGGAATGAGGGTAAAAATATCACAGATTGTGAAGGCAAAGCAGGGTAAAGCTCACAGGATGTCCACGTAGAGGCAGATGGAGGAGAACACTAAACGTCGAAGGAGACAGGATTGTAGACACGTAGGACACAAATAACTACGAAGAAGACTACTAAAAACAGGCGGTGAACAGTTTTGCGGACCGAAAGTCAAAAAGCAGTGGAAACAGGGTGTTTAAGAAATCAAAGACAGGCATAGAATGAAGATAGAAAAAAGGCAAGAGATAGGCGAGTTCTAAGAAAACTGCAGCCTGAGAAAAGGGAGGATGTCGAAGAGCTAACCGGGAAAGATGGCTCAGGGCATCAACTGATGTCACTGCAGTCCCTCAGTCCCGATTCAGGCTACGACCGCAGGATTTTCGACACTAGCTTGTCAGCTATGTCGAATTCAGACGCTGTCTGGAGAAAAATTCTAGCGGCCTGCTGCTCTGATCGATAGTTTGCCGTGGTTTCTCCGATCAGCGCCAGGTGAATGCCGGAACAGAACTCTAACAAACGTGGCCACGGACCGCGCGCGATCTTTCCTACCTCTTCCTTGTCCTTTTCTCTCCGCTTACACACACACACACACACTAACATGCACTGCACTACCACACATGCAGAGAGACCGGTCGGGGACTTAGAACGTGTCCCGACTGGGGCGGTGCCCTACTGGTAGGAGATATCTAGATGGAGAAAAGCCCGCTAGTCGGCTGTAGGTTGGGGCCGAATCTCGACATCTCGAAGATCACCGCCACCTCCCGAAGAAAAACATGTGCTACACCAACGGGACTAATGATCTAAGCTGCTGACGCAACCGGAATCACTAACCACCAACCAGTCGAAGGGCTAAGAGAAATAGGAAGGCGGAGGTGGTAATAGGATGGAGAATTTAAAAGCAGTGGGAGTACGACGACGGGCATGATTGATGCAAAAAATAGAAAAGTAGGGAGTGAAGAGACAGAGTACAGGGCACTTGGGTGGTTGAAAAAGAGCGCAAATGTCGACTGATTGAGTGCTTACTGGCGCGTAAACTGTTAAGGTCATTAGTCCTGTGAGTGTAGTGCATGCTTTCATGGCGGAAGGGGTGGTTATTTTTCGTCGCTGGACATCGACACTCACCGTCGACCTCCCCGTCCGCTTGCGAGTTTTCTCCAACCAGGTATCTCCCAAGCTAGGCATCTCCCCAACCGAGCCGTGACAAGCTCTAAGCTGTTGATTGGTGTCCCGTCAAGTGTTACAGTGCAGTGCATGTGAGAGTAAGTGCGTGTAGGTAAGGGTTGAGGATAGAAGAAGGAAACATCGCGTGTGGTGAGTGGTCCGTTTGGTAGGGAATTCGCCTGGTATTGATCGGAGAAACCATGGAAACTACCGATCAGAGCAGCTGCCTGCTAGAATTCTCTTCCAGACAGCGGCTGAATTCGACCTTGCTATGTAACTAGTGTCGAAAATCCTGCCGTCATAGGAACTTGAAGCCCAGGTGACAGGCAGTGCAGTGAGGGAGGATCGAAGGGCAGTAGGAGTTCCGCGGCGTGCGTGCGTAGTGCATGAAGAGCACGGGCAGGAGGGGGCGTGGCAGGGGAAGAGCTCGCGGGTGGGTGCGAAGGCCTCCCACTCTCTGCCTGCAATTTGATCGGCGCGAGCGCTGCCGTGATACTCAGGGTCTAGGTGGTCGTCTCCACCAGAGATAGACAATGTCTACGCTTCCGGGATGTCGCCCTGCGAGGGCCGGAGAGGGCGTGGCAAGGGAGGGGCTGGAGGGTGTCTGCGGGGGGAGGGGGGCGTGGAGGTGACCGAGCAGCTTAACGCGCGACCTGCGCCCGATGATAAGCGCCCCATTGTGCGCCCCCCACGCGCGTTCCCGCCCCCGCCCCCATCCCTCCTCCCTACCGAGAGCGGTAGCTCAGTGCATCAACTGATGTCACTGCAGCGCCTCTGACCGGGAGGTTCTAGGTTCCCACTCCCCACGGCGGCAGGATTTTCGACACTAGCTTTTCAGCTAGGTCGAATTCAGTCGCTGTCTGGTGGAGAATTCTAGCGGCCGGCTGCTCTGATCGGCAGTTTTCCGTGGTTTCTCCGATCAACACCAGGCGAATGCCGGAGCAGTACCCTAACAAACGGGCCACGGACCGCGCGCAATCTGTCCTTCCTCTTCCTTGTCCTATCCTCTCCTCTTACACACACTTACACTAACATTCACCACACTATCACATATTCCGGGAGACCAGTCGGGAGCTTCGAGCTTGTGCCGACTGGGGCGGTGCCTCGCTGGTGGGAGTGTCCTGGTTAGGGGGAACCCCACGACGGTAGGTCAGTGCCGGATCTCGCCATCAAGCGGACGGAGGATCACCATCACCCGAGAAAAAACATGCACTACACTAACGGGACTAATGACCGAAGCAGTTGACGCGCCCGGAAACACGATAAAATCAATCAATCAATCAACCCTCCTCTCTCAGCCAAACGCTTCAGCTCGGCGTCAACACCGTGGCCCCCGCAGCATCAGGAACAGAGACGTCCTGGAGTTCGTGCCTAGACACTGAAGCAGGGTCGAATGCATCCGCTATCTGAAGGAGAATCCTAGAGGCTGGCTGATGCTATCGGTAGTTTACTGTGCTTTTTTCCAACCTACCCCAGGGGAAAGCCGGAGCTGTACCGTAACAAACGGGCCGCTGACTGCGCACAATCTTTCTTTCCTCTTTCTTGTTCTTCTCTCACCCCTTACTTACACTTACCTCATATGTACGACATAAGGAATCATGTCAGGAGACCAGTCCGGAGCTTGGAACGTGTTCCAGCTCGAGCGGTGCGTCACTGGAGGAAGAGACGAGGAGGGACAAAATCCACAAGCCGACATGTACAGTACTGGAAACATAAATTGATCGCGGCCGTCTGCGGCTAAGTTCAGCTTTTGCACGGCTTGGACAGCCCTTGTCATGACGAAACGTCGCAGGCGGAGCCTCACAAACCATCGTAGCCAATCTCAACGCAGGGGGGAGTGCCCTAACAAAATTACGTCGTACGAAATGGCGGGCGCCGCCAGTTCAGATGTGGACGTATTTTCAAATGAAAAATACATGAAAGAAACACTTGTATGAACATGAAAGTAAATTCATTGAAATATATATGAACTCATAGCACTTAACCACTGTTAACACAATTCTTTTTAAAGAAATTACATTGATATCAGATAAAATAACACTAATTTTACAACAATTACGTTCTTATAGATATTTAAATTCCAATATTCTTGTCCAAACACAATTTATGAACTTTATGAAATGACCAGTTTACTACAGAATTTTGCGATAAGAAAAACGATTATAATTGCATATTTTCAATTGTTCATATGTATATTACATTTGCAAAAATGCAAAATACTGCCTTTCTCGAATCGTTTGGACTTCTAGGGAATCATTTCAATAAAAGAAAGTAAAATTCTAAGACCAGTTGTATATTTATCATTAAATTACGCTGGATATCACGTCCCAGCGGGAGGAAGTACATCAGCTTGTCGCGGGAAGAAGCACTGCACATATGGAACGAATGACACCGGAAGTTTGCGCGCCGAGAATCAATAAATGCAATTTTGATTTCCCAATAGTAGTACGATCGGCGAATGCACTCTGGGGGCATAAAGCGATTTTCCTCACTTCTTACGGGTTTTTCAGTTTTTAATTTCACGCCATTAATTTGTTTTTGACGTGTTATGTCGGAGGGGATTGAGTAGCATTCTCTCAGTTCAACATTAACGTTAAGTAATTGGGCTCAACAAAAGGAAACTGAACAATAATAAGGCTGTATGTTTATTTATTCACAGGTTTTCATGTAGAAAATATATTTTCCTGTACACATTTATCTTCAAATTTAAGTCAAAGTTTTTAACTTACAATTTAGAAATCTATTTGTTAAGTCAACATCTATTTAAGGAACTTTTTTAGTATTATTTTTCCATTTGTCTCAATATTCTCATTCTTTCTCTTTAAAATTTGGATTATTTCTCCCTTCGATATATGTTTTGGTCTTCCTCTCTTTCTTCTACCATTTGGAAAACAGTTAAATATTTTTTTTGGTAGCCTTACATCTTTCATTCTTTTAACATGGACATACATGGTTAATTTCTTATATTTAATAAATTCTAATGTTCCTTTTTGGTCCAAATCAAGTGAAATACACGAAATAAGTTTGCAATTCGAAATTGTTTTGAGAGACATGTATTATTTAAAAATATATTGTAACTGAATTTTTATAATACTCTCTTGTTTGTAAATTCGCAAGGAAATATATAATTTTTCTTTAACTCTGTCGTTGTAATCGATGTTCTGTCAAACAATTCATATTCAATCATTAATAATGTAGAGTAGATGTGGCTGGTGTAACTAGATTTAATGTAAACGCGAAGCAATTGAAAATCCTGGGAGATGATGACGAATGTGAAAAGTGTGTCACAAAGAAGACATCAGTTCATGTGCCCTGGTACTGGTGTAACTAGCACTGAAGGGAACGCATGATGGTAATTGATAAGCCAATTCTTGTTACTACGAATTTCTGATAATTTTACTCGTGGAAGCGATTTTAATGTGTACCCTTCTGTATTGAATATGTGACTGGTGATTATACACATCACAAATATACATGAATATCAACAAAAATGTCCAACATTGTTGTCCGGAGAATACCCTTTATTAGAACAGTTTAAATTCACTTTTTTTAAGTTAGTGAACATTAAACATGATGTAAAGCGAGTTACACAATTGGATTTTATTATAAATGTGACATAATATTCTCTATTGAAACGACGTTTTTAACCGATCCATTTAGTCATAGTTCTTTGGCAGTCTAAGTAAAATAACTGAGATATTTTCCATTAGAAACATATTTTCCATAATCCTCTGATTCTATTATCCAAATTCCTTATTGTTGTGAATGTTTGTTACGGCAGGAGTGACATAGCATATTCCGGTTAGAGTAGGATAGTTGAGGTGAATGTTGAGAGCTGGCTGCCCGATGTCACAGCCCAGAATAGCGCGCGAAAGGTCAAAACGCATCGCAACTGCTTCCGCGTCGCGCGTCATAGGGGCCCCTCCCCTCCCACTCCTCCTCCCGCCACGCCCACGGGCCGCTGTCCTGTACTACAACGCGTCGCCTCGCACCGCGCCATCCCCGCTATACTCCGCCTAGTTCCGTGCCCTGCCGCCCCGCCTCCCCGTCGCCCTCGCCCACCACCCCCACCGCCGCCCTGCCGCCCTGCCGCCCTGCCGCCCAACCATCCATTCGCCCCGCCCCCCGCCACCCGGCCTGCAGGGCTGCGACCCGCCCCCGACATCGCGTTTGTTATTGCGTGCGACCCGTTCCGCGGGCCCACTTGCGTCATTCACAGCGCTCTCTGCGTGGGCCGCCCTCTGCAGCGCTCCCGCCCTCGCTCTCGCCCACCGACTTCCGCGTCGCCCTCCCCTCTTCACGCCTCTCCTCCACGCCTTACTGAGCGTTCACTCGCTCCTTTGTATCCCTAATCGTTCTCCGTAAGGCTTTTAAACCCTCAACATCTTTAATTAAGAGCAGCTTACCAATGGGGGGATACAAAAATGGACCAGTGTGTTTTTCCTCATGGTTAAGGTAACGATAAATTGATTGATCAGTTATTCCGGATGCGTCAACTTCTTAACTTATCAGTCCCGTAACTGTAGTGCCTGTTTTTTAAACGTCGGGGTGGCTGTGATCTTCTACGACGCTGAATGGCGAGTTCCAACCCCGACCTACACCTCACTTAGCGGGATATTTCTTAACCAGACATCTCTAACCAGCGGGCACTGCCCCAACCGGGATAAGCTCTAAGCTCCCGACTGGTCTTCCGACATATGTGGTGGTGTAGTGCATGTAAGTGTAGGTATGTGTGTGTGTGTGTGTGTTAGTAAGGGGTGAAAATAGGACAAGGATGAGAAAGGAAAGATCGTGCGTAAGATCGCGAGTCGCCCTTTGCCCGTTTGTTAGTACACTGTCCGGGCATTCGCCTGGGGTTGATATGAGAAACCAAGCAAAACTAACGATGAGAACAGCCGAACGCTACAATTCTTCTCCAGATATCGCCCAAATCCGAATTAGCTACGTAGCTAGTGTCGAAAATCCTTCCACCGTCGGGACTCGAACTCTAAGGCCTCTCGGTCAGAGGCAATGCAATGACATCAATTGATGCTCTGAACCACCTAGGCCGGTTAACATCAGGAGTTCGTGTTTTTTCGTTTAGGACATTTATTATTAAAACCTTAAGTAATAGTTTAATCTTCGAAACTTTAACGGATGTTTACAAAACTGTTCGAAACTGTCGCGTTCTCTCATAGCCAGGTCTGCCCAGAAACTTGTTAACATCCTTTTTTGGTGCATCTGGATATAGAGAACTACTCGAATATACAGTTGAGCTTGTAAAATCCAATATTAAATGCTTCGGAAATAAGATTATCAATTTTCAATGCAAACCATTCATACAGCGTAAGACCCGTACCTGAGGACCTCGTGCGCGAATAAAATCTATGCACACAATTATTAGATGCAATACGTTCCTCAGATCCCTTTCTCCATCATGTTTTTCGTGTTTCCTTCGTTACGATTGCCGGAAAGCAATTCATTCATTTTTCCCTTGCTTTTTACTACACACTACCTTCCAATCCTTTCCCCTGCGCCCTCAGTCGCAGAGCTTCTCCAGTCGCTGCCGGATTCCGCAGAGCTGCCCCCGCCCCCTCGCCCTGCCTCAGCGGCCGTTCCGCAGCGCAGCCGCTTGCGGGCGAACGCTAATGGAATCACGCGTATGCGATCCTCGCTGCGCGCCCGGGCGCATCGGACGGCAGCTGGCGCAACGCCCCGCCCTGTCCTCTCCGCCTCGCCCCCTCCGCCACGCCTAAAGTCCCGCCACCTCCGCTCTGCCTCACCGCACGGCTCCGCTCTGCCCGGCACACCACCTTCCGCCCACCCACTTCGACAACCTGTCCTCTCCGCCTCGCCCTATCCTCCCCACCATGTCTCGCTCTGCCCCACCGTCCTGTTCACCCCCGCCACGCCCCCTTCCGCCCACCCACTTCAGCCGCCCGTCCCCTCCCCCTGGCTCTGTCCTCCACGCCACGCCCCGGTCTGTCCCACCGTCCCGCTCCGCCCGCCACGCCTCCTTTCGCCCACCCACTTCGGTCGCCCGTCCTCTCCGCCTCACTCTATCCTCCTCGCCCCGCTCTGCCTCCCCGCTCCGCCAGCCCCGCCGCCTCCGCTTCACCGAAAGTTCCCGCCACTCCACGCTCTGCCTCCCGGACGGCATCGCTCTGCCCGCCACGCCCCCTTCGCCCACCTACTTCGGTCACCTGGCCCCTCCGCCTGGCCCTATATCCTCCACGCCACGCCCCGGTCTGCCCCACCGTCCCGCTCCGCCCGCCACGCCTCCTTTCGCCCACCCACTTCGGTCGCCCGTCCTCTCCGCCTCACTCTATCCTCCCAGCCCCGCTCTGCCTCCCCACTCCGCCAGCCCCGCCACCTCCGCCTCGCCCAAAATCCCCGCCACTCCATGCTCTGCCTCTCGGAAGGATCCCCTGTACCCGCCACAATCCCTTCTGCCCACCCACTTCGGCCGCCCGTCCTCTCCGCCTCGCTCTATCCTCCCCGTCACGCCTCGCTCTGCTCCACCGTCCCGCTCCGCCGGCCACGCCCCTTCCTCTCCGCTTCCCCGAGCCCTCCGCCTCACCCTATCGTCCCCGCCTAGCCTCCTCTACCAACCCACTATGCACGCCCCGCTCTGCGTCTCCGCCCCTCTTCTCCCGCCCCCATACTCCGCCTCCTACTCCCACCCACTTCGTCCATCTCTCCCTCGCCGCCCCTTAACCGTCCTGCCTCGTCACGCTCTACATCTGCGCTCCCCTCCGCATGCCACGCCCCATCTGCCTCCTCCCGTCCCCCCGCCTCTGCCGTCTCATCTGCCTCCTCCCGGCCCAGCCTCTGCCAACCCACTTGAACGTCCCCTTCCGCCCACCCACATCACCCGCCCCCTCTGCCACGCCCTAATCTCCCCTTTCTGCCCCGCTCTACTCTGTCCGCCACGCCCCCTCGGCCCCGCCCCGCCCGCCCCCTCCGCCCCGCCTGCCATACTCTCTCCGCCCCGCCTCCAGCTCCACCCGCTCCACCCTACTGTCCTCGCCCCCTGCGTCCCTCTCCCTTACTCCCCGCCATCTCTTTCTCTAAGCCTCGTCGCACTCTTTTGCCACGCCCCTCCTCTCCATCCTGCCCGTCCGCCAAGTTTTCTCCGCCCACACACTTCTCCCGCCCCCTTCGCCTCGCCCTCCCCTCCCCGCCACGCATCCCGCTCTTCCCGCACCACCCCGCTGGCACCCGCCCCGCCACTCCGCCCAGCCTCTCCTCTCACCCACTTAGCCCGCCCCCTCCGTCTCGCCCTATCATCCCCGCCCCGCTCCCCGCCCCACCTCCCTGCGCTGGCCCGCCCCTCTCCGTCCACCCACCTCAACGTATTCTCTCCGCCCTGCCGCTCTCTGCCCGCTCGAACACCCGGATTCTCCGGCTCGTTCCGCTGCATCACCTCCGTCGGTCCGCGCTTCCCGCCCCATATATCTCTCCTCGCCATTACCCTCCCCTCCTTGCATCTCCTGCTCTTCTCTATTTTCCCTTCCCCTGCTCCCGTTACCCCGCATCGCCTCCTCCTATCCTGCGCTATCCCGCACCGCCCCTCCGCACGGTGGAGGAACACAGTCGCAACCTGCAGCGCGAATTGCAGCACTGTCGTGTCACATCAACGCTGAGTGGGACCCGAGGAACCACGAGCAATTGGCGCGGCTGGCAAACGCTGCTGGAGCTTGGAGGCGTGTCGGCTCTTATTACACTCCGGACCTAAGCGACTTGAGTCGCCGATATGAATTAAATCACAACACGACTATAGAGCCTCTGACCGGAAGGTCCTAGGTTCGAGTCCTGATGGCGGCAGGATTTTCGACACTAGCCTTTCAGCTTGGTCGAATTCAGTCACTGTCTCGAGGAGAATTCTAGCGGCCGGCTGCTCTGATCGGTACTTTTCCGTGGTTTCTCCGATCAACACCAGGCGAATGCCGGAGCAGTACCCTACCAAACGGGCCACGGACCGCGCGCGATCTGTCCTTCCTCTTCCTTGTCCTATCCTTTTCCCTTACACACTTACACACACTTACACTAACATGCACTACACTACCACACATTCCGGGAGACCTGTCGGGAGTTTGAGCTTGTCCCGGCTGGGGCGGTGCCCCGCTGGTGGGAGAGTCCTGGTTAGGGGGAAACCTCACTAGCCGACGGTAGGTCGGCGCCGGATCTCGCCAACCAGCGGGAGAAGATCACTACCATCTCCCGATAAAAAACATGCACTACACTAACGGGACTAATGACCAAAGCAGTTGACGCGCCCGGAAACACGAAAAAATCAATCAGGCAAAAAAAACGACTATAAAAACTCATTCCGATAAAATACACGCAGGACTAACGAAAACTAATCTGTCAGAACACCGCCACTTCATGTCCGCAGCACAGCCGTCGAAACCTAACATCTGAATTACTAGTATTTGCTAAATGAGTAGAAATGTGGACGACAATAGAAATATACCAATTGAAACGTGGAGCATTGCGAACCGATTCAAAAGTGGAGAGGATTAGGGGTTGCAGCCGTACGATGACCTATTTGTGATTTCGCGTGCGCAATCGAAGAACTCCAGACTGCTGCGCTCTTCATAGCGGCGCTCATGGTCGAACGAGTACGCTCTCTGCTGGAGAACTTTTTAACAAAGTACTTAACTTAAAATTATTCTAATTAAAACCTACATAACAAGGTCATTTTGGGCAATGCTTAAATGTTATAATGCTATAATGCATTAATGCTATAATGTATAACATTAGGTTGTTCTATTTATTTATATGGGACTTCGGACGCGTCAACTAAAGTGGTTATTGGTCCCATAAGTGTAGTGCAGGTTTTTCCCTCGAGAGATGCCCTTTGTTTTCCTCGGGAGGTGGATCTTCCCTCGCTGGATGTCGAGTTCAGGCGCCGACCTACCGTTGGATACCGGGTTTTCTCCAACCAGGTATCTCCCACCAGCGGGGCACCGCCCCAGCCAGGACAACAAGCTCTAAGCTCCCAACCGGTTTCCCAGCATGTGTGATAGTGTAGTGCATGTTGGTGTAAGTGGATGTGTAAGGGGTGAGAATAGGACAAGGATGAGGTAGGAAAGATCGCGAGATTTAAAAGTAAAGGTTAAATGCTACGGAGGGCGGCATTTTTTCCGAGGCTTTCTTTCCAGTACGTGTCTCCATATTTAATGGGCGCATTTTATTCCTACTGCCAGGACAACTGCAGCCACGCAAGCTTTGAGAACCGCTGTGGACCATTTAGTTCACGTCACACCCCTGGTCCCCTTATTATTATTATTATTATTATTATTATTATTATTATTATTATTATTATTATTATTATTATTATTATTAGATGAAATCTTCTTTAAAAATGATAGTAATAGGCCGATTGATGAGAAAATATGGTAAGTATCTGAGCACAAAATATTTGATTTTAAGATAATTTACCCATACAAAGAGAAAGATATGAAAGAGGGAACTGTAACAAGTGTATTTTAAAACGGTATTGTATTTGTTATCTGTGTCATCAGCATTTTATAGAATTCGTTTCAGTTTGAATTTGATTTATAAAAACATTTTGTAAATACTTTTCATATGCGACAATTAATTGAATGCATTGATATTCATGTTTCTGATAAATGTCAATGCCTACGTAAGCATCATTGCTGCTCTGTTTTTCTACATAGTACTGATACAATTTCACAGGTATTTACACACTGAATTTTACTAAAACTGAAAGTTCGAAAGCTTCCTTCGTTTATTAATGTCTGGTGTTGGTATATTTCAAATGAGATATTGCATGTTTAAGAAGTGCTTTTTGCGAAATTATTTTGTATTCTTGTCAGCGCTCATTACACTTACTAGCTATGCTGTCAAGAACCTTAAGAAAACAATATATATTTTAATTTAAAGAATTACATCACCTGACCTTTAAGGGAAGTTTCCAAACACAGTTTGCCTGCAACTAGATTACTTTTTCCAAACACCCTGACGTCAAAGCTCAGCTCCTTTGAATTTATGATTTCAGGTTACAAGTGCAGTTTTTAGCCGGTGGGTACAGAAACAAACGCGTTCGTTGTACGAGCGTAAAAAGCGTGCAACGTTTGTTTTCCGAACGCTGCTCGCAGAGAATCAAATCGGAAATGAAGTTGACGAAGCGATATACCAGTTACCTCGTACTTTGCGGGAAGCAATTACGGAATGAATGAGGGTCCGGGATGTTGTCGTTGTCGTTAAAATGCTGTAAATTAATCCCGTTTCGCAGTCTGTGCCCTCATTAAAAGTCTCATTTGTGCGGCTGGAGCTACTTAGATTAAATTAATTTTCAGCGCATTATGCGCCGTCGACGCCGGCCTAAGAGGCTGGGCCGTCGCGCTCTGCGAGCCTCCTTATATTCCCATCTCCCTCCCCTCCCCCCTCCTCCTGAGCCGAGTGGCTCATCGCTGGGGCGCCTCGCGGGCGCACGCGGAATGAAGCTGCGCGGAGCTCATTGTCTAATAATTCGGTGGAAATAGACTGTAATTTAATTAGTATACGATCCGTGTGCTTACATGCCTGTCTATTTTTAAACAAATGAGTAAGACACGCTTTTCTTATTAAACGGATTCGTAAAGATTATATAATGTTATTTACTTTCCCTTCCTTACTTCGTAAGGAAACAAAGTACTTTAATTGTGCGCCGGAAAGCAGTCAATTTATGACGGAAAATCTCTTATTACCGGGCTCTGGTAACGATGCAGTGGATAAATCTTGTTCTTATATATATGTGTATATATATATATATATATATATATATATATATACATATATATATATATACTTCCTCTCATATATTTTATAGTCAGAATCCATGTTTGGGGATCCTTGGTACCTAAAAATTGATTGTCGACAAAACGTCTGCCTGTCTTTGGGCAACGCTAGCGCCTAAACCGTTCAGTCAATTTTCTCCAACATCAGTATTCCTCGATCGATTTAAAGGAACTCGATTTGTTGATTGATTAGTGATTCCGGGGGCATCAACTACTAAGGTCATTAGTCTTGTAAATGTAGTACGTGTATTTTTTCTCGAGAAGTGGCGACGATCTTCTCCAACTGGATGGTGAAATCCGGCGCCGAATTATCCGGTCGGTTTGCGGGGTTTCCCGAAACCAGGTATCTCCCACCAGCGGGGCACCGCTCTTGTCGGAATAAGCCCTAAACTCCCGACTGGTCTTCAGACATGTGTAGTAGTGTAGAGCACGTAAGTGTAGCTTGTAAGTAAGGGATGAGGATAGGACAGGGAAGAGAAAGGAGAGATCCGTGGCCTGTTTGTTAGGTACTCCGGCTCTTCGCCTGGTATTGAACCGAGAAAAGACGGAAAACACGAATCAGGGCATCCAGCCGCTAAAATTCTCTTCTAGGTCCGCAACTGAATTCGAGCTATCTATGTACTCGTAGTTAATATCGAAATTCCTGCCACCATGCGGTCTTGAAATTAGGGCACCCCAATGGGGTGGGGAATTAGGGCACTGAAAATTAGGGCATCCAAATTAGGGCACTACAATGACATTAGTTGATGCCTTGAGCCACATCTCCCAGTTTTAAAGGAACTCGAGGCCCTCAGATTTGGAAATGAATCTTCTTACATTTGGGGAACTTAATATGAAGCCTCAATTAATTTTTTGGGGGGTTTCTTCCTACAGCTACAATATTGAAGTTAGATATTTTTTTTAATAAAATTTGTTCTTCATAAATAGTTCTTGAAATAACTTAACAATTATTCGAAAATATGAGTAGTTTTCGCGTAATTTTAGGTCGAAATGTAGGCATTTTTTAAGCTTTTTTTTTTAAGGACTTGAATTTTTCAAGTTTTCTCCTCGTATGTATCAAAGAAAGGTAGAAGGAACTGGTACTAGTCTCATTTTCGGCGAACTTTCTGTATTTTCGAAAATTGCAGAATCGAAAGTTCCCGTATGCCCCCACTCCTGGTCTGCCGATGCGGATCTCATTGCCTAATAATTCGGTGTAAATAAACTGTAATTTAATTAGTAAACAATCCATGTGCTTACATATTTGTAGATGTTTAAACAAATATGTGACTGAGCGCATTTCTACATAAATAAATTATTAAATTTGTAGAAATAATAAAACGATATTTTTCATTGTGACAATGATTACCTACAGGGTTACTGGAATTATTAGAGCCACAATGGGAACTTTTTTGTTTGTATTTACGTCAAAATAACAGGTTCAAATTTCAAGTAAATTAATTTCATGTTTTAGAAATTTCTCCATTAAAACCTATCTTTGTTTACAGAATGATTATTGGATATGTTGGATACATATACAACAATCACACGGAGTCTGGCCCGGGGAACGGTTCAAAACAAATAGCATTATTTCGTGTAGTTAAATGAAATTTGATTTCACTGGGTATGGACCTCTTCAGGAAATAGTGATAGATTATATATTATTGTAAGCAAATAATTCTGGTTTTGAAATATATTTTAAATACGTTCTCTAACTCTTTTGAAACAATTAATAACGAAATTTAATATAAAATTTAAAGAGGTATTTCTTTTAAAACTATTTCATCGGACTCGAGGAAACTATAACTTTATTAATGACAAGGGCGTATTAAAGCAGTATTCAACTTCAGTCCTACATACCTGTGATATTGTTTAAATATTCACATAACACTTAAATTGTATATGATGATACAATGAATGCAATTAAATGATGAATGCAATTAAATTGAGTGCTGTGGAAATTGTAGTATTATGGCCGGATTTTAGAGAGTATAAATTTTTGGCTTCGTCTAGGAAAATGAGATGTAATGGTGTAAGAAACCCCTGACCAATATCTTGCACCAGAAACCTCCAGGGTGCCGCCTTGACAAGAAGTGATTCGTCTGTTTGTCATCACATTCGCAAGCAACAGTTGTTATTTGTAACCACATTTCTTCCGGTTATCTTTGCTTTTTATATCTGTTCGCAAGCACTTAAGAGATTTCCAAAATGCTGAATATTTTCCCGTAATTCATTAATTGGAGAAAGGTCCTCTATCCCATACAGTGAGATGATCAATTCTTTGTCGCCATATTTTACGTCACTTTTCTTCAGACGACTCAGAAATCTGTGGTTTCCCTCAAAAACACTCGCCCTTAAACTTAATCAGAAACTCTGCTGAGAACAACTGGTTTTCGAAAGTCTGATATTATCAGTTATTCAAGGAGCTACAATGTGATATGTCCAGTCGTTACCGAGGTAAACATCTGTCTCAATCATCTGTTATAATTTACGTGTTTCAAATTTTTTCACCTAAATATATATGCTACATTTGCGTCAACTCTGCGAGTAGATATTGGCTGAAGAGTTAAGAAAAAATGTAGGATCTGTGAGATGAAAGAGGAAGATTGGGAACGTATTTTTGATAGATGTCGGATATTTAGGGAAGAAAGATTGTGGGAAAGGTGGAATGTTCAGGATAAGGTAAGGTGGATATGCGAAGGCAAAGGTGAAAAGATCAGTATGGTTGAGAAATACAGCAAAGGCCTTATAATGTGGCGTATGGTCTCTCCATCGCATCAAAGCCGCGGAAAAGAGACCATAAGGTACAGCTGAGGAAAAGGCCCCTGAAGGGGGAAAAGCCTGCCGTCAGAAGCCGGGTACATGCTAATCTAACATACTTTTTAAAACTATTTAATTATTTGGCGCGGTCGTCACGCATTCTTTTTCCAGTGTTTGGCCTCCTCAACATCTGAAATCAAACAGCGCCAGTCCGCAGCATCGCCCATGCACTTATATTTCCAACATCTACTCCCCTATGTACTTAACACTTTGACAGTTTCATTTTTTTATTGACTTATTTACGTACTTATTTCTTAACAGAACCTCTGGAATGCTTCATGAGCAATTTACTAGCTTCCCGTGCTCTGGTTCCGGGTTAGAATCCCGGTTGATGCAAAAATAGAGTTGTAGCTTACCTTTAAAATCGTCCCAGTTTCTGTAGCTGTGTGACGAAGGAAAGCTCAAGCAGGTGGTGTGCTAGTTACGGTGAAGAGAATACGTCATGTTCGCCTCACGTCGCTCTTACCCCTATTCATGGGAATTTAACTAGGCCCAGGCATGGAGGGCACCGGTAGCTGGACGGCGAAGTCGGACTACCGAACCGATAACGCCAAATACATACATTTTTTAAAACTTATTTTTACGTCAAAAAACAGTTAAAACTACATATGACGTGCCATGGGGAAAAACGAATTGTGTGCACTTTTTCAAAATTCTGTGATCCCTTTACTAAGTCATATACTACTTGAGTTTTGAATTAAAAAAAACTCCCATGTAATAAAATCTATTTTCAAGGATAAATAAGCAATACATTTTGGGCTCTTATCTATGTTGTCCTTCGTAATAATACTTCCTGCCCCGACAACATGGAAACGATAATTTGAATAACTTTATTTCCCACTGAATTCTAGAAGACGTGCACAGATAATGAAGTTACATTTATGTCCAGAAGCAAAACAAGGGGCCATCTCAGCATTTGCTCAATAGATCAGGGAAACGACGAAAAACCTGATCTTAATTTCTTATTTTTTAACATTTCTTAACAGTTGACTATGACTTATGACTTCTTTACTTAACTGTTCATGACGGAAACTTAACTTAAATGACTAATTAACTTAATCATTGTTTGCTTATTGGCTTATTTCTTTGTTTCGTCTCCCCTGTAGGGTGGACCTACCGAAGTTCTTCCATTCGTCGCCTGCGCTGTGGCGGTCGCCGCCGCTGCGTAATTTAGGGGCCGCTCGGCGCTGGGTGATTTCCAGCGCCCCCTGCCCGCGGCCGCAGTTTCGATTCGCGGCCGCGGCATCGGCGGGAGGGGGCCTTGGCCAGGGGGGAGGGGAGAGGTGGGGGAGTCGTTGGCCTCGGGCCAGTTAGCGGTGGGCGCGGTCGCGTCGGTTTGTAGCGCAGCGCTCGAAGCAACTGGTGCGGCAGGGGCGGCCGGCGCCGACAACGCAACAATTGGCGAAGCACGCCACAGGCGCCCTCTCGCCCGGTCTTTTCTTTCCGTTTTATTGCTTCCCTTTCAATCTCTTGTCCTTGGGGCACTGCTAAAGGCTAGGCTTACGTAAAATCGGTGGTTCGTTTGTGGAAATCCATATGGATAGGATAGAATGCAACTTATGAATATGCGAGTGTTGTGAAAGACAAATGTTTTAATACGGAAAATTACTTATATTTGGTATATATATTCACGTTGTCTGGGGAGGAAAGGTCGCAAATTGGAAAATAAGCTCTCAAGACAATTTTAAGCATGTTTTGTCTAATAAACTACTTGGATAATCTGAATGGCTGAATCGTAATAAGCCCTCAAAAATTAGTTTGAATAAATGCTTTCAAGGCAAAATTTTGCATTGCAGAAGCATATAAACATTTCAGAAACATGTAAATTGTTTATTATTTATAAAAGAAATGAATATATTTGTTCAGAAAGAAAAATTAACACAGAAGTAAAAAGGTATCCAATTTACACAATTCAATTGCTTCTCTATTTTTGTGTAACTTTTCTTTGTAAACAAATATACTTATTTCTTCTGTAAAGAATAAACAATTTATATGTTTCTAGAGTTTTTCTACGCTTCTGCAATGCAATTTTTTGTTAGAAATGATTTTTTTAAACCAACTTCTGAGTGCTTGTTGGGGGTCAGCAATTTGGAATATCCAAGTAGTTTATGAGATAAAATGTGCTTAAAATTACCTTAAGAGCTTATTTATTAATTTTCGGCATATCCTCCCCGGACACCTGTATATGTATATGGTTGTATCTCAAATATTCAAGAAATGATTCTAACTTTCGAAGTCGTAAGAAAATATCCATTGCTTGTTCTTTCATCCTCTCTCCCCCTTCCCCCTCTCCCTCTCCCTCCCCTCCATCTCTCTCTCTCTTTATTATTTTCCATTATAATATTTTTCTATTCCTTTTGCCTTTCTCCATATCTTGCTAGCAAATTGAAGTTGGATATATATTGTTCTGAGTTTTAGGAAAAGTGTCTTAACTTCTCTTGCCTTAACATTTCTGGACTTTTCGCCAAGCCGTTTAAAAACAATATTGATGTTACAGAACACTTAAGTGTTACACCAAATACGTCTCTAATTTGTACTAAACACTTCTCTGTTTTCGATGTAAACGCCGAAACAGAGACTCATTTCTATCAATGCACATTCTGTGGTTGCAGATAATAGTAGAGGAGCTTGGTTTCTCCAATCAACCACATCTTAACCATTACTCATCTTGTGCGTCAAACTTTTGAAATACACTTATAAAAGAAAGAAATACACAAAACGAAAAATATGAGTTTTCCAGAAAAGCACATTTGTGGTCACAAATTTAGTTTTTCAAACCTTTTAAACCAATTATAACCTTTTCAGAAATTACAATCACATCTTAAAGCATTTATGTTATAGTGTTCGGAAGTGTATATACGTTGAATTGCAAACAAATATTTAATATTTCAACCAATCTAAAACTTTATATTATAAGATAATATTGCATTTGCCTTTTAAATATTTTGTCTAAGAATTTTAACACACTTTTTATTGAGTCGAGGGAAATTAAGACTGAGTTCAACGATAATCTTAATATATTATTTTGTATTTATTTCTGTGACAATTAAAATGCATAACTTCTATATATTCCATTTTTCGTTAGTCTACGAATATTTAAGATAAATTGGTTAAATAACGCGACGTGTGCATTTCATGTACTAGAAATATCACGTGTATGCAAGTATCCTCCATCATACGATGAATGCATTCAGCATAACTCACACCAAATTATTACTCTAATAACACTCATTAAGTGATTGCGGTATTAAAAATATTTCTCATTATAAGTGCATTGCAAACATTTTAAGTATTTACCATTTTTTTCATTTTAAACAAAGTAAGTAAATCATAAACGAATAAAAAAAGTAGTATCACATGAATAGATGACTTAACAATAACGATCTAAATTGAAATGCATGAATGAACTTTATTCGTTACCTATAATATTCTGACGTCCGCGTGAGTGAACTTGTATTGTGTCAGCATTACTCGTGCATTGAATCAGTTAAGTAAATCCTCTGGTTTGCGAAGGATGCGCTTGAAATTTGCATATCAATTAGAGGTCGCGTATGGCCAATTGATTCGTATTCGAATCCCTAGATCTGGCCCCCGACGACTAGGAGAGATCACTGAGAATCTGGTTCATTCTCAGAGTATGATAGGCACTTCCAACTCTCTCTCTCCAAAATAGATGCATGTTAGATATGAAAATTATTACTACAAATGGGTTCCTTATTAATTATTTAAACACCCACTAGTAATAACGAACTGATGAGAGCATTTCTGAAAATGTGCTTTTTAAAATTCATTTTCACCCAAAGTTCAGAGTTGTCGAGAAAATTCATTAGAAAATATTTAAAAGAATTGTGCTCACAAATGCAATCATTTATAAGTCAATGCTCATAATGTAAATATTAATGACGGGAGAGAAATTGAAAAAAATATTACATTTGTAAAATTATTGATAAAATAAAAGAATACATCAAAGTTGCGTTTCGTCCACGTAATTCAGTTATTTAGCACTATTTGTATAAGTAAATAAATACAAAAATTGATTCGTTTGGAAAAAGTGGCATTTGAGCGTTTCTGAAAATGCGCAATTTTGAGCTCATTTTCACAGATAATTTTGAAGTTTTCAAAAGGATTCATTAAAAAAAATTTAAAAGACTTGATTATCTGAAGTCAACAAATGCAGTGATGTATAAAAAAAACCCGAATTGTAAATATTAACAATGCAAGACATATTCAAAAATATATTAGTGCAATTTTTGAATAATCAAATACATCAAAATTATATTTGTTTAGAGCCCTTTGTTCAGAGCCCTTTGTACTATTTGTAGAAAAAGTTTAAAGATTCGTAAAATTTGGATACTTTTTCAGATAATCTTATTTTTATTATTTTTAATATTGCCCATATTTTGTTCCAAATTGTCCGTAAACTACTAATATTTCCAAACAACTTTTGTAATTTTCAAAAATTGAAGCTAAGAATGAAAATCGGACTTATGCCATCTTTACACATGTATTTTACTCTATATTTACAAAACATTTAAGAAAATAATTTGAAGCTATTTGTGAGATAAGTTTGAAAATGTGCTAAGGGTTTCATGTGAAACACCCACAAAATTAAAAGAATGCTTTTCAAAATTGCAGGTTTTTGAGTCGGGACAGATCGACGAACTCATTGGTATTCGACCATTTTGGAAAAATTCCTACGAATAGTTTTCTAGATTGTGCTGTTCACAGACACGAAGATGGATAGAAGGACTGACAGATAGACGGGTAGACGTGATAGATGTGTAGAAGGTTGAAAAAACAAACAAAATTTTTTTCAGAATCAGGGTGTAAAACGTGTAATTTCGTTGAAATACAGAAATCGATTTTTTGGCAGCATTACATAACATTCTCTATATTTCTCCGCGTATATGTATGTATTCGAGAAAGTACGAATATGGTATAACAAGGTAATATTTTTTCAAGATAACCGTAATAAATGAAGAAACATACAGTGCGACCCTCATAAGATGAATGTTAAGTGTTATTGTTTAAGGATTTGTATTGTGATTTTTTTCAGAATAGAGTTTTAAACTAGATTTATAAAATTATAAACGTTGGTGCGCAAAAACTGTTGCTATGATTTTTGTGTACTTATGTTTGTTTCAAATTGTAGACATTGGCTCGATATTCACTAGAAGGCTTGTTCAGTGTACTTAATTAAATGCAAAGATTCAATTGTAAGCCTGCGTTCTTGATTTCTTATATTATTGTCGTCTTTCTTTCTATGTTCTTAGCTTTTAGACAGGCATTAGAGATGTTCTCATGGCTCATTTTGTTTTATTCTACATTCGAATGTCTACTATCTTCTCAATGATCCGCGTGGTTTTTCTGAAATTTCCGAAGTAAATCAGGAAATAAATGACGACCAACATAAAAATTGAGAAATTAGTAAACAATGATTACACGAGGATGTTAACGCAATATTTTATTCAAATTGTGTCTCTTCATTCACTCGTCTATTCATTTACTAAACAATACGCCTTATGGATGTTGATTGATTTATTTTTTCGTGTTTCCGGGCACGTCAACAGCTTTGGTCATTAGTCCCGTTAGTGTAGTGCATGTTTTTTCTCGGAAGACGGTGGTGATCTTCCCCCGCTGGATGGCGAGATCCGGCGCCGACATACCGTCGGCTAGTGGGGTTTCCCCCTAACCAGGACTCTCCCACCAGCGACGCACCGCCCCAGCCGGGACAAGCTCTAAGCTCCCGACCAGTCTCCCGAAATGTGGTAGTGTAGTGCATGTTAGTGTAAGTGTGTGTGTAAGGGGAGAGGATAGGACAAGGAAGAGGAAGGACAGATCGAGCGCGGGCCGTGGCCCGTTAGGTGGGGTACTGCTCCGGCATTCGCCTAGTGTTGATCGGAGAAACCACGGAAAGATACCGATCAGAGCAGCCGGCCGCTAGAATTCTCCTCCAGACAGCGACTGAATTCGACCTAGCTGAAAAGCTAGTGTCGAAAATCCTGCCGCCGTGGGGAGTGTAACCTAGGACCTCCCGGTCAGAGGCGCTGCAGTGACATCAGTTGATGCACTGAGCTACCGCTCCAGGTTTTTGGATGTTGGTCAATGGGATTAGTAGGTTGTACGTCACGTACGTGTATGCAGGGTGATTCAGTCCTTTTGTCTAATTCGCCAGATGTAATGTACAGACTTCCATAAGTAATGTACAGATTGAATTTGCCAAAATTGGTTGCTCTTCCTTGTTTAGTTTTGTAAATAATTGACGGAAAACTTGTGTCTACTCGCTTTCAAATATTAAATACTTTCTTATCTTTTGAACCTTGCGTAATATAAATTTTTTATAACAATAAAATTTTTATATTTTCGAAATCAACGTGATCGTTTCCTTTGAAATCACCTACTTTCATCCTGAAGAAATTAATTTTTTTGTTCCGTAGTGTATTTAATGTAATATTTGAACTTCCTTTACGCAAAAAATGATCAAAGACAAAAATATATTTTTTTCAAAATTTTGAATGGGGATCACAGGTTTTCTTGTGAACCCGTAGTTAACTTAGGATACTCTATCACAGGGTTCTGTATGAGTAACGTGGAATGAATCATCCATATATGTGTGGAACATCCATGCGTTAGTTAAAGTTCTAGACAGTAGAGGGCGTTTGTAATTTTTTAGGCGTTTTTGAGGACACTAGTCATTCTGTAAAATGATATCCTAGCTAAAACTTATAATTAAAATGACACGCGTCTTTTTCTATCCTTTCATAAGGATATTGTTTCTTTGGGTTTTGTTTTCAGGATCTACGTTCTACACTCTCAGATCTTTCTGAAGCAAGCGGCGTAGTGTCACGAATTATTAAACACCGAGCGCAAACGTCTTTTTACAACAGCCACAGAACGACTCTCGAAAAATCGTCATTATTTTTCAGAGCAGGCGGGCGAATTTTGCACCCTTTGTACCTGTCAGGAGTATGTAAGCCGCAAGGCACACACCGCTCGCAGCGTGCATACAATTTTCAGTTAACTGATGCCCTCTCTCTTTGTGAGTTCTTGTGTTTCTTCTGAATGCACGTGTGACAAGACAAATGAAGCTTGCCACGCGGCGGGGTTTGTTTGCTCGTGTCACAGCGGAGGTTACGTCAGATAAAATTTGACTACTATATTTCCCGAGGAAATGGGGCTTGGCGGCGGCGCCGGGTAATCTGATCGTTATTTTTCTTCCCGCACGCAAAAAGGCGGAACTCCTGAGAATAATCGAGCAAATAACAAGAGCGTGCGCCGCCACGGACGCCATTGAAGGCGACAGTAATCTGAGGATAATTCCTTTTCTTTTCCCGTAGCTGTGTTAAGGCCGTTACAGAGGAGAACCAATGTAATGGCCACTTCATATTTCTTTTTGAAACAACCTGAAAAGCATGCCATATTTTCATGTGTTTATGTTATCTTCGTTTCACTGTACTACTCTGGAAGTTAACGGGCTTTTAGGGTAGATTTTTCTCTTTAAACGAAGTGCAAAAGATGTGATGTTTTAATTATGTTTACACGTGTCCTTGTTGGAAAGGTAAATGAAGATCTTTCCAGGGGATTGTGTACAAGAATGATAGTAAGGTTAAATTCTCCCCATGGATTTTCCATTTCCTTTCCTAAATAATCTATTCACAAAATGTAATGCCTTCCACGCGTTTTTCACTACGTAGTTTACATGTTATGCCGTTCACATCCACAGTTTCATTTCTTCAACTTGATTTCTTGCTTAACTGGCATAGTTCATATCCCTCCTTCGTAGTGACCTTTTTCTGTTTTCGTTGGTGTTACTGCCTCTTGTTTAACCTAAATGTGTTTTGCAAACATTGTAAAGACACTTATGTATTTTTTGTGTTATGAAGAAACTAGTAATCTCATTGCTTTATAACCCATCCATAATTTCCCAACTCGTGAACGGAGCTCGTACGAAATACAGAACTGCATCTCGAGTTGCATCCACGTCTACATTTAGGAGAATAATGAACCGAGGACGATAATGGAAGTGAAAAGTCAAAAACAAGTAACCATGCCTGAGGTAGCACTATATCCCACACTGACTTAATATCTCCATTTATCCAGCTCACTTTAACAAGAGGGATAAACTTATTATTACATTTTTCAGAAATGTAATAATAAATATGCTCCTTGATAGGATCATTCTACCGAACGTATGCATTGTTATGCTCCTGCTACAGAACAGAAAAGAATGACCGCATCCATGCAATTCCATTATGGCTGTATAATTGCTGTCGGTGGTTGGCAGCCGCAACGTAGCCGACCGTCAGCGTGACAGCAGTGATGTTGAACGCGTGCGGCGCGTGCGGGCGCAATGGTTCGCGGAGGGTGTGAGCAGTGCAACGCAGTGCAGCGCTGCGTGGCGCGGAGGGGCGGGGGGGGGTGGGGGGGGGCGGGGCGGCGGGGAGCGGTGGGGCGGAGCGACGGGGCGGAGCGGGGGGGCGGAGCGGGGGGGCGGAGCGGCGGGGCGGAGCGGCGGGGCGGAGCGGCGGGGCGGAGCGGCGGGGCGGGGCGGGGCGGGGCGGGGCGGGGGCGGGGCGCGGTGGGGCGGCGGACAGGGGCGTGGCCACGTCCCGAACGGGCGCCGCCTGACAGAAGCCGTAATTGATATGGCGGGGCTATCAGCAAATGAGTGCGCACGGCGCGTTATCGTGCTGACGCTGTCTACCCACTCGCCCACCCACACATGCGCCCCGCCCCTCCTCCCGTGGCCTCGTCCCGTCCCGCCCCATCGTCCTCACTTGGCCCCGTCATGCACCGCCCCGCCCCTTCGTCCAGTATTCGCCCCGCCACGCCCCATCGTCTCCTCTTGGCCCAGCCTTGCTCACTCTCTTCGCCCGCTCTCTTCACCCCGCCCCGTTCCGCGTCTTCGTCCACTATTGACCCCGCCCCGCTCATCTTCCTCTATCAGCCCCAACATACCCCGCCACGCCCCTTCGTCCACTATTGGCCCATTCCATGGTTCTCTTTTGGCCCCGCCATGCACTGTCCCATCCCTTCGTCCACTATTTTCCCCGCCAAGCCCCATCGTCCTCTCTTGGCGCAGCCCCTCGCCCTTTGTTCTCTATTGCCTCCGCCCCATCCTATGGTCATCTCTTCCCCCTGCCCCGTTCCGCCCTTTCGTCCACTATTGGCCCCGCCCCGCTCCGCCCCATCGTCCTCTCTTGGCCCCACCGTGCCCCGCCACTTCGCTTCATCCACTATTGGCCCCACTCTATCGTCCTCTCTTGGCCCCACCATCCCCGTCCCGCCCCTTTGTCCTCTATTGCCTCCGACCCTCCCCATCGTCCCCTCTTGGACCGGTCCCGTCCCACCCCTTCGTCATCTATTGGCTCCGTCCTGCTATTCCCTGGCCTACCCTTTCTCTAGCTCCTCCCCGACCCTGTCAGGCCCTGGCTAGCCCTGCCTTGATCAGCCCTCCATGGTCCTGAACGGCTCTGTTCAATTCTATGCAACCCTATCCGACCCTGACCAGCTCTGTACCGTTCTCTCCGGCCCAGTCCCACCCTAACCGATATTATTCGCTTTTGTTAAGCCCTGCTTGTCTTTTTACGGCCCTGTACGATCCTTTGTGACTCTTTCTAATCCTGTTCGTCCCTCTCCAACCCTTCAATCTGTCGCTGGAGTCTGTGATTGTATTTCTCGTACTCGACTCTCCCCTGCCGTCCTTTACCCTGTCCGGTCATTCCTGATCCCCACCAGTCAGACTCAGTCCTTTTCTGCCGGTTCTGTTTCTTTATGGTCCTTCCGGGCCTTTCCAAACCCTCCTGAATCCTACGGGGGACTCTCGCACCCTACCGGATTCATCCGGTCCTTTCCGGTTTTTCCTGCCTCTTCGCCTTCTTTCCAGATTCCCTTGTTGCCCCTGGCCCTCCACGATTCTCTCCAGCCAACGAAGACTCCCTCCTCTGCTCTGTTTGGCCCTCTTGACTCCTATTGACTCTCATCGGGCCAACTTCGTGCGTCCCTACTATCCTCGTCCCTCCTCGGCTCTTTTTCACTCTCTTTGACACTCACTGACTCTCTTCGGGTCACCTTGGTTCGCCTCAACTTTTCTCGTCCCACCTCGGCCCTTTTAACTCTCACTGAATCATCGTGTCACCTTGGGGCGTCCCGACTTTTCTCGGCCCTCTTTAACTCTTTGACTCTCACTGGTCCCTCCTCGACTCTCTTTAATTCTCACTGACTCTCATCAGGTCACCTTGGGGCGCCCCTACTTTCCTCGTCTCTCCTCGGCCCGGTCCGTTGCGGGTCGCCTCAACGCCTTCTCCAGCACCTTCATTTCTCGAACAGCACCATTGGCCTGGGCGTGAGATTCGTCGCCATTAACCTACTTCGTGTAAAAAATGAACGAAAGTGGCATACGAGATGCCTGATCTGTTTGTAACTGTCCACTACTAATTGCATTAGTATCGTTCCGTACACAATCTCCCCACATCCAAGCTTAATGTATTCCATTACTTGGGGTGTATTTCATAATGCACGTGTTTCCATTTTCCAAAGTTTCTTAAAGTGAAAAGTAGTATTTTGTCTAATTGTGTCTTTTGAATGACATTGGAATTTAACCTCGTAATCAAAGAAACATGTTAAGTATTTTGTTTCTTCTTCTTGAGTTGTCAGTATATTAACAATGACGTCAAGACGTCATATTGCTTTTTGAAATACGTGTCTATTAACGTGCAAGTCATTTATCGTGCTTACTAACGCTATTAGGAAATTATTCGCCATTTTTCATTTTCTTATCCGCCTCGAAAACATTTATTATAGCTGAGATAACTTCAATTTTAATGATGTTGGAGCGGGTATAATGTATCCATGATACACATCAACTCGTTTCCTTCTTTTTGTAATGACCTTGCTCATTTTCTGTCGTGAATTACAGTCAGTTAAAGGTCTCCTTAACGTGTTTTGTTAGTGATATTCTGAAATGATTCCAGTCTTTTTCAAACAGTTACTGTTCCTCACATCTTTGGAGTAAAGTTTAGAGTTCAATATTTAAAACTGTCAATGTTTTAAAAACTGCATTTTGTCATTAAAATAGCTTTTCTACTGTCTTACCTAAAGAAACACAACTATCTTGAGGAATAGTACGTCGTGCAAGTATATTGCAATGAAAGGACTTTGTTCTTATCAAAATATTAACGAATTTAATGGAAATATTTTTAAAAGTATTAACATAAATTGTTTGTGAAAGCAAGTTCAACGCAAATTGATAACGTTAAAATATATACGAACCCAGATTAATTATAATATTTCCAACTAGCAGAATCCGGCAGACGTTGTCCTGCCCTCACTCTCCTTTTCCTCTTTCTCTTTCCCTCTCTTTTCCCTCTCTTTTTCCTTCCCTCTTTCTCCCTCATGTCGCACTCCTCTCTTCTTTCCCGTTCCCTTTTCACCTCTTTTTATCTCACTTTTCCCTATCCCCTTTTCTCTTCTTACCTGTCTTTTCTTTCTATATTTTTCACTCTTTTCCTCTCCTCCTTCTTCCCCTCTCTTTCCTTCCCTTCCTCTTTTCATTTTAGTTTTCTCCTTCTCCCCCATTTCCCCCTGACCTCCCCTTCTCTCTCTCTTCCTTTTTCCTTCCCCCCTCTTCCTTTCCTTCTCTAATCCCCCCTCTCTTTCATTCCATCTCATTCTTTCATTCCCTCTTATTCTTTCATTGTCTCTTTCCTTTTCTCTTCTTTCTCTATTTCCTTTTCTCACTTTCCCCCTCACCCCCGTCACTTTTCCTCTAACATTTCCCTCTCTTTCTCCCTCTCTTTTCTCTCCTTTCACTTTTACTGTCTTTACTTTTTTCTTTCTTTCCACCTCTCTCTCTTCCCTGTCTAAACGCCTATCCCATTCTCTCTAATTGCCATTATCTCTGCCTTTCCCCTTCTCCCTTTCCGTCTCTCTTTTTTCACCTTTCTCACTTTTCCCCTTTCCTCTCTCTTTTCTCCTATCTCTTATCTCTTTTCTTCTCTTATCTCTTTTCTCCTTCTCTTATCTCTTTTCTCCTATCTCTTATCTCTTTTCTCCTATCTCTTTCTCCTCCTATCTCTTATCTCTTTTCTCCTCTCGCTTATCTCTTTTCTCCTCTCTCTTATCTCTTTTCTCCTCTCTCTTATCTCTTTTCTCCTCTCTCTTATCTCTTTTCTCCTCTCTCTTATCTCTTTTCTCCTCTCTTATCTCTTTTCTCCTCTCTCTTAACTCTTTTCTCCTCTCTCTTAACTCTTTTCTCCTCTCTCTTTTCTCTTCTTTTTTCCTCTCCCTTTTCCTCTTTTAATAATTTGTTAATTTTTTCATGTTAGATGACTTTTAAAAAATATTCTGTTCGATTTTTTAAAAATTTTCCTTTATACAAAGTTTGTCTTGACAATAACAAACACACAAATTAAAAAGAATTATCCAATTTGGTACAGTCGTTCGAAAGTTATGCGCTTACATAAATTTCGGTGATTCATTTCATTATTCATATAGATATTGTATAATACGAATGTTGTCAACATTCGATATGAATTATATAAAATTAGTATTTCAGTATTAATCACGGCGAACTCTCCGTATGCTCCTATGGCTAGTCATCCGGTGAAGCAGGTAAGTCTGCGCGTAGCAGCCCGTGCCTACGTCCCCATCTGCGGTCGACTCGTCCCCCCCCCGCCACCGCTGCGCCCCGCCCACCCCGCCCGCGCAGGCCGGTGCTTTTATTGTGATAGTTTTTTGCGGCACCGCCCTCTCCCTGCCGCCGCCGCCGCCTGCAGCGCCGCTGCTGCCACCGGCCGTGACACTTTGATGAATTGCCGGCGCTCGCCACACCTACGGCGCTGCCTCTGGAGGGGGAGGGGGTTAGAGGCGGGCTGACGTGGTCCTGGACGACCGAGCACCCATCCCCCACCAGCCCACTCCCTCTCTCTAGCTGGGGAGGGTGGGGGTGGGGGAATTATTCCCAGCAGCACCGCAACGGTTACATCCGCGGAGCACTAAGCTAACACATTGCAGTGTTAATCGGGGGAAGATGTTAGTAACTACTACAATTCTTAAGTTTGTAAAAAATTTATTTCATTTCAAAGTTTTCTTCCGGGCTGAAGGGCCGTGGTCCATTGGAAAACATATTTCCATACGTTTCGTCCGCAACTACGGCAGACATCTTCAGTGGCGATGTAGTCTCGGACGAAGAATCCTCTGGAAATATGTTTTCCAATGGACCACGACCCTTCAGCCCAGAAGAAAACTTTGACTACAACTCCGGCCGTGAAAGCCTACATTGTTTTATTATATTTGATTTGATTGAAATTATGTGCGTATTCGTATTAAAATAGTGTCTCTTCTGTTACGTAACAGAAGAAGCTACTACAAAATCGATTTTTTAATCAGTCCTGAAAAATGACTCTGATTTGGTGAGATATGTAGATGAAAAGTCCAAGTGAACAGGTGAGCAGATTTCAGTCACGGAAAGTAGACGTTGTGGAAGGCGGAACGCAGATGAACTAGAAAACAGGAAAGTTTTATGATTATGTCCGGTAATAAGATTGGAACGAGAAGATAATATAACGAGTCGAAGAAGAGAGAGTTCAGAAATGGGAATGAGGGGTGAACAGGATCTGAGAGAGAGGGTGAGAAGGAGGGGAGGGTAGAAAAAGAAGTTCCCCAGTTTTAGATGTTTATGGCCCAGCTGAACGCCTTTTTGCTCAACGCACTTCAGTTTGTCTTAGCTCCCAGAAGTTTCGCCAGAGCAAGCGATGTGAGTCAACGCTCCGCCCCCCTCCCCCGCCCTTTCCAAGCTCCGCCTGTCCCGCCCCGCCCTTCTCCTCGCCGCCTTGCCCCGCCACGCCCCGCCCTCTCTCTTCCGCTTCGCTTTACTCCTTCTCCGCCAGGTGCCGTATTTGCAGCGGCTGCGGTGGCGAGTGGAGGCCTTCTCCAGAGGCCGAATTTCTAGCTGCTGCAACGCGCTTTCAAAGAACACGATGTCTTTTGATGGCCGAGGTGCGCTCAATATGGCAAATCCCGAATGGGATGAATGGGAGGAGATAATCGGGTGGAGGAGAATCCCGTGGCTGAATATCGTCAAGGAAATAACCGACATTACGGCGACTGTTTTCTGAAGGGTGGTTGGATTTTTCTCGTGTTTCCGGGCGTGTCAACTGCTTTGGTAATTAGTCCCGTAAGTATAGTACGTTTTTTCTCGGGAGATGGCGGTGATCTTCCCCCGCTGGATGGCGAGATCCGGCGCCGACCTACCGTCGGCTACTGGGGTTTCCCCCTAACCAGGACTCTCCCACCAGCGGGGCACCGCCCCAGCCGGGACAAGCTCTAAGCTCCCGGAATATGTGGTAGTGTAGTGCATGTTAGTGTAAGTGTGTGTGTGTAAGGGGAGAGGGTAGGATCGCCTGATGTTGATCGGAGAAACCCCGGAAAACTACCGATTAGAGCAGCCGGCTGATAGAATTGTCCTCCAGACAGCGACTGAATTCGACCTAGCTGAAAAACTAGTGTCTAAAACCGTGCCGCCGTCGGGACCCGAACCTAGGACCTCCCGGTCAGAGGCGCTGCAGTGACATCAGTTGATGCACTGAGCTACCGATCCCGGTCTGAAGGGTGGTTGGAGGAGACGGGATGGCAAATGGAATGAACGAAGTGTACGTTAGTGAAGTGTTAAGAAAAGAAGAAGAATAGCATGTCCAAACCATGAAGTAGTTGTGTTGATGAGTCAGCATAGAAAACCCCCTGTCAGGCAATGAAACATGGCAGCATTTAGAAATGGCGAGGATCGCATGTCGAGTTTCTATGAGTATTGGTATAACACTGAACATAGCCATTCCCCGGACCGCTTCCGTGTACAGCTTTCCTTTCTCTAACATTAAAACTAGGTTACTTTTATTTGACAGATTTTACAGCTTCAAGAGTAGTTCTTCACGGATTGTGAGTACGAAAGAAAACTGGAGTAACGGTATTTACAAAAGGTGTTCTTGTAATAGACAAGAATTCAAATTTGTAATTTTGATTAATGCAGTTAGAACAAACATCATTTTATGGCCAATGCAACTTGTGTTAAGATTCTTATTCAGATAGTAGAAATGACAGTTTTCGGAGTCTGATCCAAATTTTATGGAGAACATTTCTTCATATGGTCGATCAGTTCGCGTTCCCATTCCCTAGGAATGATAAATGCCTTTAAAAGGTCTCTCTGTATGAGTCTAGAAACCAGGAAGAATCGAATGCTTTTCAAGTAAATCTGATTTGCGCTTTCCTGTCCCCAAACAAATGGCCGCCTTGGGATTCGTCGCCTCCAGACCCACACTTATTCTCATTTCCGTTGTGTTTTCTTGACATTTACGACTGCACTTAAGATCTGTAGATGTCCAATGTTTGAACTCTATTACCTGTAAGTTCTAAAATGTGGAGCCAGTGGTATCCTTTGAACCCATTCTAGAGAATTTCATCCGCAATCTTTCTTTCGTTCTTATTCATATTAAGTTCATAATTTTATAACACTGGTTATGAGTTATACACTTATTTGTATGGGAATAAACTTGCGATTAGTTCGTGATTGAATATCACAACGGTAGAAATTATTTATAATTTGTTGAAATACCTCGAACTTAATCGGAACTTGCTTGTCAAATAATAATAAGAAATTGGTTGTGAGTGAGGGAAAACTATCAACACCCTGAATCCTATAATGCCCCGTGTTACATATATGTAACAACGTTTCTACTCGTATTTATACTTTTTTCAAATAATTTCCAAATTTATTTCTTCAATAGACAGAGACAACCTAAATGAAACTAATAAGCAGGTTTGTTCATTCCTGAATGCGCTATGTCGATTTGGCCGTGATTGCTAAGCCATTGTATACTCCTGGCCAGGGTCTACATATGAATTGCGTCGGATCGAATCTTCATCTAAAATCGTACTTAGCTGCTATATGTCTGTAGTTAAGTCGGAGGGAGAGGCCGGTATAAATCAAACGGTGGTTGGCCCGCACAGAAGTTGACGGGGTATATGTAGCTAAGGTCTAACGGTTTTGAAAGGTCTAACGGTTTTGCAAAAAAATACTCATATAACCAACGGTTTGCGCTTTGGAGCGCTCTAGTAAAAAACATAGCGAAATACAGAGTTAACGAATTTTTATTTTCGTGACTTTTTCAAGAATTTAAAATTTTTAACTTTAACTTTTAAATTGAAAGTCATATAAATACAAATAGAAAACAAAACTCTTTCACACGAATTGATATTCAGTTGATTGATTTATTAGTCTTTCCGAGCGTGTCAACTGTTAGGTCGTTAATCCAGTAAGTGTGGTGTATGTTTTAATCACGGGAAGTGGTGGTGATCTTCCCCAACTGGATGGCGATATCCGGTGCCAACCGTCGACTAGCGGGGATTTCCCCAACCAAGTATCTCCCATCAACAGGATTCCTACCCTGCCGCGACAAGCTCTAATCTCACGACTGGTATTCCGACAATTGTGATAGTGCACTGCATGTGAGTGTTAGTGTGTTTAAGTGGTGAGGATGCGACAAAGGAATGGGAAGGAAAGGTCGCGCGTGGTTCGTGGCCCGTTTGTTAGGGTCCTACTCCGGCATTCGCCTGGTGGTGATCAAAGAAACTACGGAAAACTACCAATCAAAGCAGCTGACACTAGAATTCTCCTCCAGACAGCGAATGAAATCGTCTAGCTCTCTAGCTAGTGTCTAAATTCCTGCGACTGTCGGAACTTGAACCCTATGGCCTCCTGATCAGAGGCAGTGCAATGCCATCAGTTGAAACCCTGAGCCACCTTTGCCAGGCAATTGATATTCAAAACAGTGCTCATTTTGTAAGTATTATGTTAGTTCATGAATTTTTCAAATACTTCATTTTTACTTCTATAATGAACACAAACTGGAATGGTTGTGCGACGCTGATTAGTTCACATTATCTTGTTTCCACAAAGTACGTTTTGTTTAGTAATATTCTGAACACAACCATGTACATCTTCGTTCTTTTACCTTGAGAAAACACACATACTTACGTTGTGAATTTGCGCAGTAAATTAATCTTGCCTGGTGATACCATGAGAGACGAGTAATATAAGACTTTAGCGGTAGAGGTTATCATGCCCGAGGCGGGACTCGAACTCGCGATCCTTCGGTCCGAGATCACTACGACACTACTGTCTAAGCGATCTCTGCCATCGGGCCGACATTGTTGTATTGTGTTTCTCTGATCCATTGAGCAAATGCTGAGATGGCCCCTTGATTTGCTTCTGGACGTAAATGTAGCTTCACTATGCGCACGTTTTGTTGAGCTCTTCATTTGCTTGTAGTGGGAGTAGAACTTAGGGTGAATTTCTATTTTGTTAGCAATACAGAAAAATCAAATCTGTTCGTTCATTTACCATTAAAAATAAGTTTTCTATAATTCGGCAACGAAAATATCTGGTTTTTGAAATGTTAATCTCTCGCTGTTTTAAATGTATTATTATTATTATTATTATTATTATTATTATTATTATTATTATTATTATTATTATTATTATTATTATTATTACTACTACTACTATTTTTCATTTTTAACTATTAATAGTTACATTTTTGGGAAGGGATTCTGAAACTCAAGAAAGCGTGCGCAGATGGTTTTCTCCCCCATACGTAACATAGTTTTTGACTAAATAAATAAATACTTTCACGTTTAAATAAGCGCGACACATCCAACTCTAATGCGCTCACTCAATTGGCTCTCGCAAGCAGCACGAGTCATTCCCAAGGACGTACCGCCCGCCCACGCGCCGGCGCAGAAGCCACCGCGTAAGTTAGCTCAACGAGCGGGGCGTCGCCGCGCGTCGCCGCATGCGATTATTCCGCGCCACCTGCCCAAAGCGGCGCGCCCCCCCCGTTGCGCCGTGCGTCTCCCGAACGGCCCCGCCCCCTCCCCCACCTGCCTCTGCCCCCACTCGCGCGAAACGAATGCGGGCCCCGCGCTAATGCCTGAGAAATACTACAGCGCCTGCAAAAACGGCAGCCGCGCGGTAAAGAGGCGGTCACGAGGACTGGCGGGACATTTAATGGCGACGTCTGAGCACTGAATGAGGATGAGGGGAGTGAATGAGGATGAGTGGAGTGAGTGAGGATGAGTAGAGTGAGTGAGGATGAGTGGAGTGAATGAGGATGAGTGGAGTGAATGAGGATGAGTGGAGTGAATGAGGATGAGTGGAGTGAATGAGGATGAGTGGAGTGAATGAGGATGAGTGGAGTGAATGAGGATGAGTGGAGTGAATGAGGATGAGTGGAGTGAGTGAGGATGAGTGGAGTGAGTGAGTGTGGCGAGGGGAGTGAGCGAGTGAGTGTGGCGACTGGAATGAATGAATACCTATGATTAGTAGATATAATACAATTATAGTGGCTTGTTATTACACCATCATGATTGCCAGGCAGTAAAGAGTGGTATTATTACGCCATTTATTTCATAAATGAAAAATCATTAGCAATTCCCGGAAATACAGAATTCAACGTAACTTGTCCATCGAGAATTCTCATATGTTTTAAAACATTATCATATGTATAAAAAATGTTTTCGGCAGATATTGTATGAAATATGAGCAACAATTCGGAGAATTTGGGATATTCGGGGAAATAAATTGTAGGGCAATTACCAGAAATGAACGCCTTTTTAAATAACTGGAGTTCATCGTGCGGAGTTGGTGCCGGAAGCGGTAGTTCCAAGAATGTGAAACGCATCTGTGGGTGAAACTGATGTCGTTTGTTCCACGAGTATAATCTCCGCCGCGTAAGTAATTATACGCGCAGAAGCACTATTTCACGAAATTGCAAGTGACACCATGTATTGGCTTTAAACTGTAAAGTCCTTAATGAAATGATTTCCCTCTCGTAGTTCTGTAATTATTCATTTCTTTATGCTCTCTCTTTGAAGCAATTTTTATCTAATTTCCATTATCTAACGTCTCCGTACCCCTCTCTTTCTGTTTGTTTCTCCCTCCTCTCTCATTCGTTTTGTTTCTGGCTCACATAATGTATGAACCGAAGCGTATTTAGTCGTGAGAACTTCTGAAGGAAAGTCTTGATCGTTTAAATTGTCTTTCCTTTCAAATTATATGTAGTCAAAGTGTGAAAATCTAAATTCCATTGATTTCATAAATTCTATAAGAATTTAAGATATTTGACTATTCTCTTTCTGTAGTCACGCGAAATCTGAACTTTCTGTAATTGTTTCCCAAACTATTTTGGGAAATGGGAATAATTGTATTTTGTTCAAAGGTTTCGACAAAGCAATATATCCACGTTTTTATTTTTAACACGTAATTTAAAATCTCCAGTAAATCCCCCAAACTGGGAACGCATTGATAAACCACATATTAGTACATCCTAATTGTATATTTACACAGTTTTGGGTAATATCAATCAAATTAAACGAATTAAATTGCTATTAATTTAATAATTAACTGTGAGTTTGATATACAAATATCGGTAAAACTGTTGGACAAAACATATATTAACAGGGAGTGCTTTTATTGAACTGAACTTCTACTATAGAAATAGTCCAAAATTAAATGATGTATTCTCATCAGCCTTATGAATCTCCTAAGTCTCTCCAAGTATATTCGAAGAATCGTCACTCAATTAGGTGTCTGAACTCGAAGATCTGAAGCGCATAATTCTGCATAGAGAAAGACCCCACAAGCGGCACAATGAAGGAGTCGAGTGGTAGAGGACGGAGGAGTGACTCCGGGAGGAGCTATGAGAAGTGGACGGGGCGGGATCGGGACAGGCTCGGCGGACGGCGTGCTGCTTTTGTTTTTCGGCTGCACCTCGACTTTTGGCTCTCCGCTCCATAAGCCCCTCGTCTCCCTCGCTCTCTCTAACCGCCCCACCCTCAACTCCTCCACCTCACCTCTCTCTCTTTTAAAGGCGGCGATGGTGTAATGGTTAGCGAACTGTTATACCCAAGTTTGCGGGTTCGAACCCGATCGAAGTCGTGGTTTTTGAAGGGCGAAAAAATCTTTCTTACGCCTTCCTTCGGAGGAGTAAAACCGGCTGTCCCATGTTAGTAGATTTACTGCATGTAAAAGATCCTCAAGCCTAAATGATGCCTCTGAGCTCAATTCAAATCGACTGTTTCGTCACCCAAGTAATACCTTCTTTCTCCCCTAGTAGGTGAAAGAAGCGTAACGAAATTTGCGTGGTCAGACGGAAGAGCAGGCCTCATGGTTTGATTCTCGCCACGTAAAATAAGGCACATTCAATTCAATTCAATTCAATTCACTCTGTTCTGTTCAGATATTCACGTGCGTTAATCCTCACTCCATTTGGTCGCTCCTTTCCTCATACCTTTTCTCGACTCCTCTGCTTCTTATGTTCCAACCTCCTATACCAACAGTTTTCCACGACCAATTTTCGAGTATTCCACCTCTTTTTGCCGCTCTCCTACTCCGAATGTTCTTTGTCAATATTTATTCCGTATTTTGTTTCTCAGCAGTGTTTCCTCACCTCTGAATTGTTTCCCATTTTTCCTTGACCTCTTCTCTTCTTCGCTTCGCCTAAGTTTCCCATACTTTTCTTTATCTCATTTCGCACACATTTGCCTACGCTGATCGCTCTGCTCTTTCCCACCTCATCCCATCCCATCCGACGCTCTTCTCTTTTTCACCGCCTCCCCCGAGTCCTCCCACAAGCTCCCTCACTTTTAATGCAGTTTTGCGCCAGAACTTGTCGGCTCGATAAAGTACTCCCCGGCCGCCCCGCTGGTCGGGAAAGAGAATTTGCGAGAGAGGTGGGGAAAGGGAGAACGAAAACGACGTCGAAGGGAAGGGCGGGAGGGGAAGGGGAAAGGGAAGTGGCGAAAAGTGTAGTAGCAAAGGAAGCGCAGGAGGAGGTGGCTGTAATTGTAACAGAAGGTGACAGGCTCACGACGGAGTTCCAAAACAAGAGCCAGCCGTTTCCGGGCAAAGAGAACAAAAACTGTCGCGGTGATGAAGATTCAGGTAAGGTTCCCGCTTCTTTATTAATAATCCTCGTCGCCGGTAGAGGTGAGACGCCGTTGCATGCTTCGCCCGTCACCCACCTTTGTTTCCTGTCGTGTAGCTTGCAGTGTGTCTGTCTGACGGTGACGTTTTTCCACGAAGTGCATTCCTCTCCATGGCGTGGACTCATTGCATGAGGTTGCTGTTGAACATCGTCGATCAAAATTGAAATGTTGATAATAACGATCTTATCTCCGTTTCAAAAGGACCATTCACAAAAGATAAAAAAAAGCTGGCTTTTGAAGTGTCACTGAAAGAAAAAAAGTAACTATGGTGACTGGTTATACAAATTGATTTTCTTCCATGGAGACTCTTCATATTTTAATCCGTCCTCAATTTAGGTACGTTATAAGTAACTAATCCGCGTAAAATTGCATCGGGTAAAACTTTATATGGAGACGCATCAGAAACGCGAATCAATCACGTAAGATAATCTCCAGGTCAATAACGCTGCAGGCCGAATCGCGGGATAGTGCAATATTCAGGGAGCGGTTGAGTGGGAGGCACAGGGGGGGGCAAGCGAGGGGAGGGGAGAGATGAAACGGGTATTCCCATTGGTCGGTACTGCATTGCACTCCTCGCTCCATTGGTGGGCGCCATCACATAAAAATATAGGTTGTCTGAAACAAAATATGGCAAAGAGTTCTCTCAGTCATGTGAATGAGATGAACATTAAACGGAATGATGAAAAATAGCCTTAGAACTAAGTAAAAAGGTCTATTACTTCATATATTATCTTATTTTTCGGAATATTTTTGCACATCTATAACATACAAATCTTATTCTGTGACATTCTTTATTTACATGTAAATTGTATTGTTTAAATAGACTTGGAATCTTTAATTAAGACCTAACTCATCAAATATAAGTATATCACGGAAGGTGGTTTGTCGTTATAATGCCTAATGGATCGTGAATTTATGTAAATCTCAACTCTATCACCTCCTACTTTGAGATATAACTACTGAAGAGACGCGAGGCTAAAACGCAGTTCAACGAGCGATACACGAAAAAGCCAATTTATTTCAGAGAAACCTAATTAAAACGTATTTTTCACTTCTCTCTAGGTGGCATACTATGACATTGAGGCAGAACGTTTGGACGTCTGTTGGCAGTATATCACACTTAAAAGAAAGAACTGACCAAGACTCGAAAATTCAAAGGGAACGTTGCGTTCACCCCTCCACAATATATCAAATATTTGATAATAAAGGACTGTCAAAATAATCTTGCTCGTAATATGCATTTTAGGAACATCGTAGAAGCATTCCCTTTCACTTTCCGCTCAGAATTTGTTTTTGGTAGATTATAAAATCTTCCAGCATACACGTGACTTTCATTAGAGGTTTCGCTACAGTTCATAGATGAATAGATGGCATTTATTGCGCAATATGGAAAATGCTATCAAGAGACAGAATGTTGGTACATTATATTAATAGAATGAAAATAAAATACTTGTAAAGAAGATACTGTAAGTCGAATATAATCGCCTCTAAATGTAGGAAAATGAAGCATAGATTTTACATTTAACATTTAATTATTAAATGTTCACACTTATATTACAGTTACTGAGTTACATGACAAAGTTGTCACCCCAACGGTCACTAAAGTCTGCAAGGAAAAATAATTCTCTCACGTCGATTACTGAATTCTAATTGTGATCGATGTCTTACTTTGATCTACGAGAGAAAAGGTACTTCGAGAATAGTAATAATAGTAAAGAAACTCCTAAATATGGTTCCTGAAATAAAAAAAAGTATTGTAATTGTCATAATAAATGTTTGTGTCATCAAATGTTTCACCTACAGCCATAAAAACTAAGTTCAAACGTGAAGGGTTCAGCTTTAGACTATTACTGATAAACATACGTTGCATGATGGCGACTAATAAAAACTGAAAGTAATTGAAAGCTAACATGTTTGAGAAGCGTTCTCATTTCCGTAGGTTTCCCTTGTAATGTAGTGACAGGTCTTTCAAAAGGCAAGTAATTTCTCCTTTCCTCTCCTTACTTCACTTCACTTTCGACCGTAATACACAGCGGAGATGCGGGTTGCATCGTACACGGTGACACGGCGTAACTAACATGAATGCTATAGAGCGATTTTTTTAAGGAAGAACCAAAGTGATAGCTAGTGCTGGCAACATTCAGCAAGGTTCTGTGACCGTTGTGCCCTTGAGCCCATTAGACTCCCTTTCTCGCATTCGTTCATTTGCAGTTGGCGAACTTGTAAATAGTTTCGACACTTCCTGTTATGGTGTAATTGTCCGACAAGAATATAGTGCGCTGCGAGAAATAATTGATATTAGGAAGTGCAGTGTAATGTGCTCTTCTGTAAAAAAATTTTGTCTGTAAAAATTACATTGAATTTACTTTTTGTGCGATAATTATTATGTTTATTTTAAAACCGAGACTTGAATGTGAGACGCGTACCGGTGCATGTGTTTCCGACTTAAAATCATTTTTCTTTCTATTTACATTCGTGGCAGTTTTCTTTTACTGATTGTGAGATCATGTTAAGATATTTTTTACTCACGTAACTAAATTTAAATATTTCCCGGACTCACGTGCGTACATATACCTCAGCGGAACTCTTAGAGTTCTGCATAGGGATGTTTTCACAGGAGCCATTAACATTTTACGAAGGGGCGTAGCTGAACAGCTGTCCCGGCGGAGGGATACTTCTCTGAATTACATGTGATGTTCACTTGTTACGCGAACTGTCACTTTGGCTCATCCTTAGGAAAATCGTTCTATAATCTGTAATGAAACGAGCATTTCAAGAGTGTGCAAGTACAACATTGATTAACATATTTTTCGGAAATACGGAATATACCGAAAATTATATTTATAATACATCTTAATAAAGACAACATTAAAAAATCTGATGGTATATGTTTAGATCTGAATGTTTTTTGTTATATTGTTAGTGCACAGAAGTATTATGTTTAAAAATTTGTTTTGTTATTCTTGCATGTTAATTCGAGTGGGCGAGCTGCCTCTCGCTGTTGACAATTTTGTTTTTGCGTACAAAGGTGAGGGAGATCCCACACAATTGTTTCCTAGGGGATACCTAATAATTTTGCCCATCATGTTTAAATGCAATATTGTAAGTTCTATGTTATGGGAAAAATAAAGACTTTTTGACTTTTGACTGAAATCTTAGTAGTATTTCAGAATCCGATTTTTTTGTTTTAGTCTTACTGCTGTCAAAGAGCCGAGTGACTGGTGTGTCAATAGAGGGAAGTTTAAATTCTACAGATGTACAAAATTAATAAAATGGTGAATGATTGTTGAGTAGAATTCGAGGAGCATGGCGAAATGTAAATTAAAAATAAATTGGATGTGGATTTTCCATTTTGAGTGAATAATACATTCGAAATGAATAATTGGGTTCATTGGTTAAGTTCTGGCGAGCGATATGGTGAGCGAGGAAGCATTGTGTGTATTGCATTATCCGCGTAGTACAAAATTGGATTTCAGAGGGAAGGACTGCGGATTGGCAGGTAGGCATGGAAGAGAGAAGGTAGGTGAGACAATGAATCAGAAGTTAATACAGGGGAGCAATGGACTTACATTTAGATGGGAAAGAAGGTGAATAGATAATCTAGCAAATAGATTAATTCATCATAGAAATAGGGAGAAAATTATGCAAGTGTGACTGATGAAACTTATACACTTTATCTTGGCACTTCGGAAAGTAAAATGGAGAATTGACGGGCATGGTAAATAAAGAGAAAAGAGAAAGTGTAGTAGTGGTTAGAATGAGGTATTGGAGAAATCTGTGCTGTCAGATATTATGAGATAGTTTTAATTGAACTCTTGGCTGGAAAGTTTATCAACATATATCAGAGGGAAAACGTGCTGGACGCAATTTTGATATCGGTGATTCTAGCTTCTACTGAAATTCTTATGTGTGACGTGTGTTGAGTCAACAATAGGATGGATGAAGAAGGATATGGCTGGGGGTTTTCAAACTACCCGTGCAGTCAATCGTAAAGATGTGAGGTTCAGAATCTAGAACGCCCACGATTAATGTGCAAGTGTCTCCTAGTGCGGAACCCAACAATTACATGTGGGAGAGCGCAACGCAGAAGACGAAGTTTTTTGAAGAGACAGCGGCGCGGAGGAGAGCGAACAGGGGAATCACAGAACGCCAAAGGCCATAGCGCGAGGGGGAGAAACATTTCGATGGCTTAGTGCAGGGTTGTCCAGCTTGAGAGGCCTCGAGAGCCACGGTTAAAACATTTAATATGGTTGCGGGCCATATTTTTATTACTCAGGTGATATACACCTGACTTGTCCGTATCATTGCTATCGGCTCTTTGCCCAGCTGCTCTGTATCGGGGGGGGGGGCATGCGTATTATCAGGTCGTACCTTGCATAACGCAGAGAATGAAATTGGTATGATTTCAAATTTCTAAATTTACTAGGAAACTTCCTTAAATCCAGACTTAACCTATATTTAGAATAAGGGAGCTGTTGACTAGGCAGGGGGCGTGCGCAGGGCACTGTTTCGGCATTCCCATAATGTTGGTCGGAGAAACCACAGAGAACTACCAATCAGAGGTTCCTGCTGCTAGAATTTTCTTTCGTTATGTATCAAGAGTCGAAAATCCACCACCGTCGGGTGTCGAACCTCCGGCATCCTGGCCAGACTCGCTATAGAATCAGAGGCATGCAAGCTCAGAGCTAACACAGGCGGTGGTGGGTAAGAGGGGGAGCCTCACGCTACGCTCGCCTGGAGCAGGGGCGGGAAGAGGCTGGCGAGGGCGATGGCGAGGGCGGGGCGATGAGGGCGGGGCGATGAGGGCGGGGCGTCGAGGGCAAGGGCGGGGTGGCGAGGAGGAGAGCGGTGAGGTGAAGGCGGGACGGCGAGGGCGGCGATGAGGACAACGGCGACGAGGACTTGGGCGACGAGCGCGTGGGCGGCGGCGGCGAGGGCGACGGCGAGAGCCAGGGTGGCGGCGGCGGCGAGGCCGAGGGCGGGATTGCGAGGACGAGGGAGGGGCTGCGAGGACGAGGGTGGGGTGGCGAGGACGAGGACGGGGCGGCGACAGAGGGGGCAGCGACGGCGAGGATGAGGGTAGCAAGGATGAGGGCGGCGACAACGAGGGCGGGGCGGCAAGGGCAGGGCGGCTAGGGATGGGGCGGCGAGGGCGGGGTGGCGGGGGAGGGCGGCGATCGCGGGGCGACGAGGGCGACTGCGAGGGCAGCGAGGGCTGCGAGGGCGGGGCGAGGGCGGCGAGGACGACGGCGGGGCGGCAAGAGCAGTGTGGCGAGGTCTGGGTGGCTAGAGCAGGGCGGCGAGGGCGGGGTGGTGAGGACGTAGTGGTGGGGGCCGGGCGGTGATATTTGGGCGGCGATCGCAGGTGGCGAGGGCGGCGAGGGCGGCGAGGGCGGCGAGGGCGGCGAGGGCGGTAGGTGTGGCTCCGTGGGTGGCAAGTGGGGGGGGGCGAGGGCAGGGTGAGCTTGTAGGAGCGGGAGGGGGACGGGGCGGAGCGGTGCGGCGGCCGCGGGAGACGGATGCGCGGGCGCTCGATCTCTGACCGTAGGTGCGGCGCCCTATCACGGTTCACGCCTGGCTGGCCACTCCGCGGCCCGATAGGCGCGCGGATCGCCGGCCATCGCTCACCCGCCGGCCGCGCCCTCCTCCGGCTGGAGTACTCTGCCGCACCGCCTCGCACACGACTGTGCGCGTTGCCTTATTCACTCCATTCCACTCAAGGGTTTCCTTGGGGGAGATGAATTACGGGTGACACACACCAAATGAATACCAAAATGGCTCCATAGGTATCGTTTAAGAAAAGTTAACCGAATGAGTTGCCTTAAGTCTTGGGAAGTTGCGTGCTGTTTCCTGCCACAGCATTCTCATAGTAATGCCTTGCATTCTGATTCTTTTCTTTCTGCTATTTCTAATATTATTGTCCTTTTGCAGTTTTTTCTTCGTAATATTCAATTTCCTCGAATATTAGTTGTTACATTTTAAATAATAAAACTTATAAATGAATTTGTATTCGTTTCCAATGCAATATAATCTAAAAGACGATCATATATTGTCTTGTTTACGGTAACTATTACAATGTATGTCTTTTTTATTTACGTATGGAAAACCTAAACAGTAAAATTAATTTTTATTAAGTATTGTTATCGTTAACCTTTTAGTGTTCACACGCGTCGTAAATAATTCAATTTTATGTAATATTACGGGTGAATCTGTCCGCGCATGGGAATTGGAAGAGTTCCCCGTCGTAAAGAATCCATTCTAATTTAAGCACATTAACATACATTTATTTGAACTGCAATTGGGTATGACCCGGTGGTAGTTAAATAACAATAATTACAATAATAATAATAATAACAATAATAATAATAAACTGGAACAGTACAAGCCGAACATGCAATAATCATACTATCACTAATATTTAGAATTATAACAAATATTTCAACTCTGTCATGATATCCAGTAATTATATGTCGGTGATTCTAAAATTTAATACAAGCTACATAAATATTGGCTAATTTTTTTAATTCATTGATTTTAACGCACAGGAGATTTCCTTATCCTGGAGGGAAATTAAACAAGCTACTGAAAATTATTCTAAATTCTAGAGAAATAGGAAAATACTATTATGTTTTATTTATCAGTGATTACAAATGGTGTGGGGATGCTTTTTGTTCCCATAGGACCCCTGAGACTACTTAGGCTTGGGTCACACGATATTTAGGTTGACCCATTACTTATCGCTCATAGATTAACTGTATCTTATATGGAACGGTCAAAGCACTCGTGTACCGTTTTGCATAAGGTACAGTGTTATTTTAAGACGCGCATTACTTATCACGCGTCATTAACCCTTGTGCAGAGGCACAAAGGATTAATTTCAGAAAAAACATTTAAAATTTCAAAACTGATACACTCATAGTTATGCGAATTTTGTTACTCATATGCAGTCATGAGAAAATTAAATCTAACTTTACTGTTGTTAATATCTGAAAGGTCGGTTCGTTTGATCTGAAGTTTCTGCAGTCATTGCAAGCACTGCGTTTAATGTATTTAGTAACAATTAGAGCGAGCATTTAGTCTCCCAGGTTAAAAACATATATTATTCGTCTTTCGTTCGATACTCTTTTTATATTTTTTTTAAGCAATAACTCTTGGCCTTATAAAGAGTGTGATGATAAATTTTTCTAACCATTGTTATATTGTTCGTGGGAGTTAGATGAACGTGATAGATAGGACTCTTAACATTCAAATGGACGGGTGAATTGTTGATAAGCCGGATGAAGACAATATTTGTAGTTATTTGTGTTTTCATTACTATACAGATTGTTTACGTGTAACTGGAATATAATACTTTTATTTTTTGTTCTATTGTATTTGAAAGAGGTGCTCCGCTCACCGGAAAAAAATAATATTCCTGAAAACCTCGCGCATTTTTATAACACGTTTTTACAATAAGCTTCACAATGGCATAAAAAGTTTGGTCTTGTAACCGTGTTCGCAGTTAAGGAAAAACCTCAATTAATGTCTATTTTTGGAAACTCTTTCTGCAAAAACAGCTTTACGTCTTTACCTAGGCATACACTCTGTTGGCGTAATATAAACGTCGCCGTCTTTCTGTAAGAAAATATCTCAGTGTTTCTAAGTATTCCGTAATATATTCTTTTGTAAACTTTCTATTGTTCTGGTTATGTGTCTAGCGTTTTGTACCGCATTTGAATAAATGTATCTTAAAGCACACTGTTCAGAAAAAAATATAAAATTAAAAAAGTATCAAATTTTTGACAGCGTGTCGACCATGACTGTAAGGAACTTTGTTGAAATGTCTTTATTGCTAGTTGTATAGTGCAGTGCGTTTACTCTGTGGCTGCAAACGAGTATCGTTATTTCTATTATATTCATTTCTTTAACGAGAATTTTTGTTAAATAATGTCCAAAAAAATGTCAAGTGGATCTATCAATGTACAGAAGTTGAGAGAGAGTTAGCGAATAGTTAGTCAACTAAATCCAGGTAACATGTTTCTTTTAACACCAAACCCATTATGGCTTTACTTCGCATAGTTGTCCTGATAAAGTGACTATAACTTCTCCGTAAGTAGCTGTAATTTATATGATTTGTAAACTTTGTGTATTATTTTACATTTGTCTCTAGTCCCCGTTCTTTTCATTAATTTTTGTACATTAAGAGGAGTTGTCTGAGAATTGAAAAGAACAGTTTGAAGAGCGAGTTGCGTGGGCGACTGTCACTCCCTCGAGCGCCCGCGTTTCTTGAGACAGCCGCTGGAGGGCGCTCCCTCGCAGCGAAGCGGTGCTTAATAAATTGCGACTGAGCAGCGGAGGGGCTTGCGTGCGCAAGCAGCCCGTCGGAAGAGCGCGGGGCTACCAAGGCAGTGCCGCGCCGGAGGGAGAGCCAATGACAGAGAGTCTACGGCGGCGATGACAGTAGCGTCCATGATTACGTCGACGACTTTAAGGGTGACGATGTTGGTAGTTGAGGCTGGCGATGACGGAGTGAGGCTGGCGATGACGGAGTTGAGGCTGGCGATGACGGAGTGAGGCTGGCGATGACGGAGGTGAGGCTGGCGATGACGGAGTTGAGGCTGGCGATGACGGAGGTGAGGCTGGCGATGACGGAGTTGAGGCTGACGATGACGGAAGGTTCGAGTAATTACTAATATATTGAATTTGGAGAATAGGTGTCAAAGAAATGATGACTGAGGTGCGACTTTGCGAGTACATTGGAGGTGCAGGGTTATAGGACAATGTAACCATGGAAAATATGGGGGAATTGTGACATGTTTGATTGTGTAGTGCATTTAAAGTGTATATATGTGTGTGGCTTGGTGTGGGTGTGAAAGGGCAGATGATAGAATGATGAAGAGGATAGAAAATATATCGCGTGGCCCGTTTGTTAGGTTACTACCCCGGCATTCGTTAGGCATTGGTCAGACACACCACGTAAAACTACCGATCAGAACAGCCGTCCTCCAAAATTCTCCTCCGGACAACGACTGAATTCGACCTAGCACTCAAGCTAGCATCGAAAACCCGCCCACCTTTGGGACTCGAACTCCTAGCTGAGTCGCTGCAAGGGCGGTGGCGATGGGCTGGGTCGAGGGCAGGCGATGCGTCGCGGCGTGCGCTCGCGTGCCCGCGCGTGCTTCGCAGCGGTCACGCCACCCGCGCCTCCTGCGTGAGCGGCACTGCGTGAGGCAGTTGGCCGGCGGGCCGCCGGCCGCCTCCGCCGCGCTGGGAACTTGTTGAAGAGAATAATGGTTTTCGTGATCGTCTGCGCTGTTTCCTGCACGGGGAGGGGTTCCGTGTGTGCGTTTTGTTTTTTGTTTGTTTGTGCGTTTCCTGTAAATTTTGTGTACGTGCAGGGTGATAAAATGAATTGTTGGAAAGATAATGGTAAGTGGGGAGAGGAAATATTTACCGACGTTCTGATTTTTTTCGGTATTTCTTTTTCCGCAGCAAAGAATATAAGTGATAACCTGGTTATGATGTGCTCCTATGGGATATGAATTATACGATGAATGCCACGTAAAGTAGGATTTTATTTACTGTTGGTTGATATTGTTTGGGTTGTTCTAGAGCGTTTGCAAATCAAACTTGCGGAAAGATAGACGAAAAATGCCAATCTTTATCACTAACATACTAATTGAATTTTTAAGGACAAGAAGCTGTAAAAATGCTTTAGAATATTTTGATACAACACTTTAATAAGCTGTAGAAGTTAATCTTAGATCTGACACTAATTTAAATGAAAGTATTATATATTTTTCTTCAATTTTCAATATGATTTTCATTTTGGTGTAAGTAGATTGTTAATTGTTCAAGAAATAATTGTTAATTAACAATTGTTAATGGAACACGAATTATGAGAAATATTACATTGCAAAGAATATGAAGATTATAAATTTCAACTTTGTTTAATGGAGAAATTGATCAAGGCTTTAACCAGCGTACCGTATTGCATAACCTTATGCTTCATCTTGCCATCTCAGAGATATTCTTCAGCTCGCAGTATATTGAATTTAAGTTCAATATCTGTTCGGTTCTCAGAGATTAATTATGTGTTGTGTGTTCAGGAAATGCCATAGTTCAACTTCACAACTTTTATTTGTGTGAAGTTAATATTCGATCTTGCAACGTTCGCTTTTACAGCTGGTTTGTGGTTGCTGTAAGAGAAAATATCGTCGAATGTTGATTTTCCCGTATTTGCTTTGGCACCTTCCAAAAGTAATACCAAAACAAGGATTATACTGTTTTTTAAATGCAGATACATTTTTTTATTTATGTTTCATTCTTTGCTTAATTCATAGTTTAAGTTCTTCATAATGTAAAAGTAATAACTTTCTAACAAAAATGAAATGAGTTCTGAGCTTAGTGCTGCTTGTCGTTAATTATAGTATTTTTTCAATGAAGTGAAGCTTCAATTTTACATTAATCTTAGTAGTCTCGCGCATTTCCTTTGCTATACATGTAGTACACGTCTTACAAGCCAAGGACGTGTTGGCATTTACTTGTAAAGAGAAGAGAGACTTCTCGTGCGATACTATGGTGATTGAAGACCACCGCGGTAACAATTTGTAATCCACCTGTTGTTGTAAATGCCTAGTTCTTTCTTCTCTCGCTCTTTCCTTGGCTTCTCCGCCGCAACTCATCTCATCTCGCGCCCATTTTGATCACTCTGTACTAACCCTTCTCATTGTCTTTGTATATTTTCGTCAATTTATATTGACATTTGCGATTCATTTCATTGACATTCTATTCTTCTTTTTTGTATTCAGGTATCTAATAGATCTCTATCAGTCATTATCAGCTCTTATATTTCTTATAGTTTTTTTAAAACAATCCATTCTATCGTTTCTGCCAACTCGTTTTCTTCCATTTGTTTTGTTTTTCCCATTCGCCATTCTCCTTCTTTTCTGTCATATTTTATACTTTGTTCCTTACATGTGAAGCATCCAGTCCGAATATTTATTTTATGTCTCCTCCTATCTGCTTCCCCTTCATTTCATTTTGTCTCCCTTTACTTCCTCCTCCTACATCTCCAATATATATCTTCGTCAGTCGATTTACTTTTACTCACACCATTCCATCAGTGTTCTTTTATCCCTCCTCAGCCACTCCAACCCAATCGTTCCTCGGTCAATTTTTTTCCTTAGTGATTTTCCGCATCACCGTTTTTACCGTTAAGCATATTTTTTGTCATTTGCTCCCTATCTTTCCAAACTATTCATTGACCAACGATCCAACAACGTAACACCATACTCATTCGTTTCTTATTAATTCTCCTGGATGCTTGTTTCAATCTGTGCATGTGGCTTCTCTTAAGAGATCGGTTGTCTGTTGCTTATTGACCGCTCTGGCCAACCTTACAATCGTCTTCCATTACCTCACTCCCTCAACTCAAATTGCATCTTACTTCCAGGGTGTCAACTTCGCTACCCGCCGATTGCTCTTATCCCTCTCCGCGTCCTCTCTCCTCCTCTTCCTCTGCCCTTCACACTCCGACATTGCTCCTCCACCTTCGCCCCGGCCTCGTCTTCGCGGACTGACAAATCACCGTCGCCCGCCGTGATGTATCGTCCAATTCAATATCCTCCCTCCTCCTCTTCCTCCTCCTCTTGCTCCTCTTCTGTGTCTGTCTCCCGAGGAAGGGCACGTCGAGAGCGCCGTCTCTGCCGGTATGCGCCTCGCGCAGCCGCAAACGCAACTGGCCCGCCTCGCCTGCAGAGCCACGACACAGGAGACGTTTCATTACAGAAGATGGCCGCAGACGTTGAAGTCAGGGGATATTTTTACTTTTTCGGCTACGTATGGAGTAATACACGTAGCGTAGAGAATGTTATGGAATACTGCAGCAAAACGTGTCGCTTATCCGATAGAAAAACTCGTTTTGTGGCCTTCTGATACTTAAAAAGTGGACTGTTCGTGCTCCTATGAGCAGTGCGTTTCCTGCTCGTTGTGTAGTCATAATTTACGTTTTGTGGTTCTTTGGTTCTAAAAAATTGATTTTAGAGAAAACGTCAGTACGTCGGTCGGTCGGTCGGTCGGTCGGTCGGTCGGTCGGTCGGTCGGTCGGTCGGTCGGTCAGGTCAGTCCGTCTGTGGTCAACGCTAACACCTAAACATGATCCTCTTGATCCTCCTCTGATCCCTTCACCAGACTTCCTGCAGGCTACACTTCTCTTTCGGAGTCTGGACACCGACGCCACAATTACTACTCTTGCCATTACTTCGGCCTATTTCAATTACCCTTCCTCTTCGCTCAACCTTCGACAAGACCGAATATTCCACTTTCTCATTTGTATTATTTTGGTGGCCTAAACGACGCTGATTCCCAATGGAACACCCGGAGTTAGAACCTCGGGTTTTGGAGATGGAAAGCGAGTGCACTGTCCGCCATGCTGCGGGTCTCCGTTTTTTATTGATTAGTGATTCCGGGTGGGTAAACTGCTAAGGTTATTATTTCCGTAAGTGATGTGCACGCTTTTCCTCTGGAGATGGCGGTGCTCTTTCTTCTCTGGATGGTGAGATCCGCGCGTGGTCCGTGGCCCGTTTGGTAGTGTACTGCTCTGGCATTCCCCTGGTGTTGGTCGGAGAAACCCCGGAAAACTACCGATCAGAGCAGCTGGCCACTAGAAGTCTCCTCCAGACAGCGACGGAATTCGACCTAGCTGAAAAGCTAGTGTCGAAAATCCTGCCTCCGTAGGGACTCGAAGCTAGGACCTCCCGGTCAGAGGCACTACTGTGACATCAGTTGACGCACTGAGCTACCGCTCCCGGTATGTTATTCGCCTCTTGTCACTCTTACCCCCAAGCTTGGGAATTTAACTAGACCGAGGCAAAGGAACTCCGGCGAAGTCGGACTACGCAAAACGCCAAATACTTGCATACTTTCCTCATTCCGTCTTTCTCCTCATTCCGCTTTCTAGCTGCTTCTGAGAGGCGACGGGCACTCGCGAATCCACAATGGCGCGTGGTGACCGCTGTGCGAGTGGCCAGGTGAATGCGCAGCAATGGCCGGGAATCCATTTACCGCCGCCCCCCACTCACCCCCGCGCTGGCAGTGCACATTGGCCGAGCGCCCCGCGCGCCGCGCCCCGCCTCGCACACGCTGCACCGCCGCCCGTTGTCAGTGATTGATACGCCGTAATGAATAAAACAGCTGAAATATCAATAACATAATGAGAGGAGACGCGATTTTTGGAGGCGTCGGGCCCGTGAGTGACGTTCATTTCCGGTTTAATCCAGTAACGACATTTTAAGAGACACATCACATGCGAGGTAAATATGCGGCAGCGTTCCATATTCAATTTATCTCGAAATAACTGCGACGCTACTATCGATTATCGACATGCGAGCGCGTCGGATGCGACGGCTGTGTGTGGGAGTGTGGTGGGGATGGGGGAGGTGTCTCCCCCCATACCATTGCCTCGGGCATGCGCACGCTGCTCCTGTAATTAACTTGCTCTGTGATGTGTGATTACAGGCCACAAAGAACCTTGCTTGGAACTTGTTCATTGTGTTCTGTACTTGCTTCGCGTGTGATATATTTCTGTGAAACCGTTCTGCGCGATTATTTGCAAGTGAATTGCGCGACTAAAGTGTTGCATTTGAAATACATTTGCTTCGTTTAATTATTACATTTGATTTTGTACTACAACGTTTAAGAAAACGCTGAATGCCAAACAATGAGCTGAAAATCAAAGATGTTTTCCTAGTGTTATACTTTTAATTTAAAAGTTGTGATAAAAAATCGGACCTAGTAAATCAAAGATAAAATTGTATTTTCCTTTACACACACACACACACACACACACACACACACACACACACACACACACACACACATTACGGCTGAAGTCAGAGATGTAACTAATGTTAATTCACACGTTAGACAAACTGTGTGGATAGAGCTGTATGAATGACGATGAACGAATCATATCGGACTTTAACCCGGCTAGTGTTGGCATTATCCATAGGGCGCTCACAGAAGTGAGGTAATTGTGTTCTCGCTGTAAGTGAGGTAATTGTGTGATAATTGTAAGCGAGGCGTCTTGTGTACTCACAAGAAGTATTATGGTCTAAAATATACTGACAATTATGTGTTGTACAGAGTCATCGTTTTATGTTCTGACAAAGGCCGAAGACCGGAGTCTCCTGGTCTGCTTGAATATGCGTATGGAAGCGTCAACCGAAGTAGTACTTAGTGAGGTTATGTTCGATTAGATAATATCGTGTAAAAATACATTTATGGCTGACACAGTGGAACTCGAATCTACTCACTTGTCTCTCAGACACAGTAAAAACTTCCCAACTGCCTGGTTCCTGTTTATCACATATCTGCTATTCCTGCCGTTTCGTATTTCATCTACTCTAGCCATTTTATGCTGGTTTCAAACTTAATATAAACAGTTTAATTGATGTTAACATGAACTGGCTAATTTGAGAATTAGCTTTATTCATATTTTTGTAGTACCATAATATCAACCAGAATTACTATTTGAATAATCGGTTAAATGTTGTTATATATTTCTTTGATCTACTATCGTACATTTAATAATTGTTATGACAAGTATCATCTAAAACAATTCTACGAGAAGTCTTATTTAATGTTTTACGCACACTTCTGTAGAAACAAATTAAATAGTTTTCATTCGCTGGCATACAGTTATGTCGTTTCCCCACCTATAATTAGAGCCTACTTGTGAGACTGTTTGAACAGTATCTTCACGGATTGTATCTTTGGGGAACTGACGTAATTTAATGATAAAAGCCATCGCAATGTATGAGGTTTCAGTTAAGATCGTCACTTTTCGATTAAAAAAAAATAGAAATACCTTTGGATCGATGCCTAATAAATTTGACGTTGTAGGAGTGCAATTATAAGCTTGGGTAGTATCTGTTTTGAATTGTTTCCACAAATTCCTGTATCTAATATCTTACAAAACGGACAAGTACATTAAAACCTTAATTGCTTTTCATGAAATTTCAAAATAAATATTATTATAAAGCAAATTTCCTCCCAAGATTTTATGGAACTCGTTGTAATGAGCAGTGATTTTTTCTCATTTAAAATGCATTACATTTGGCGTAGTTATACAGGCGTTCTACATTTTAGCTATGAAGTATACTTCGCACTTCATAATATCTAATAAGAACAACTGTTGTGCCTGTTGCTTGCTGACTCCAAACGGATGTTCTGACCTCATGAAAAATATCCTCTACACACGTTCATTGCAGGAATTGCTAAGAAGAGAAGAGCACAAGGCACATGAGAGAAAACACAGTAAATCCTCCCACGTAGGGAACTGCTAGCAGGGGCTGTTATCGGAAGTTTTAAATCACATCCGAACTCAAGTTTGCAAACGAACTTGCTGCCCTCTGAAGAAAAGATGTTTTAATTTCGTTTGTGTGTCGTGACCGCCTACCGTTTGTCTTCTCTGTTTCTCCCTTCCCTTTCAGCATTTCTCGATTTTCTTCCCATCTTGCTTCCCGGTGTAACTTCATAGTCACTGCAAACCTGCGGACTAAATTAACGATCTGAATGCACACACAGAAAATAACGTCAAGTAGGCACGCCTTTTTCGTCTACTGAACGGGAGTGTTCCTTCTTCTTAAACATTTTCTTTATAACAAATGTGTAAATAACGATGATATTGCGTGAGGACTTTTGCAGTAGGTTGTGCTGACTTGAAATGTCTTTCTGGGTATGTTTTATTAAGTGTGATTCGTTAACAGTACGATATGCAGTTGCTGAGTTATCTTCCAGATAAAAATATTTACAGAATGAATCATGACCATTTTAATGTTTAGTTTTTATCAGTATTTTCTTTATATTTGGATTGTAATTTTAACCTTGAAATGAAATATACTCACCGAATTAATTTAAAAAATTAAATTTGAAGGTAATTCTTGATCAAAATGTTGTGCTAACAATAATTGCATTTATTCTTATAATGAAAATCAATAAAGTCTGCAATTTGTATGAAGAAAGTTTGTGCTTTACTCCAGAAAAGTATGGGTTATCCAATTTCACTCTTCAATAAAATATAGTGCAAGAATTACGTCCATAAATCGAATGCAGGAACACCATTCACACAAAGCGTAAGAGCAATTGACTGACCTGAAATTAAATTGGTCTACAAAACATTTTGGCTAAAATCCAGGTTATGGTAAATTTATTCAGAACAGGTGAGCATCTAAATATTCAAAAGTGGTCTATATGTCATTTGTCGTTGTAGGTGCCGCATAATAAAAGTACCACTTTCGTATTAGCAGAGGATTTTAAATGTTATTCAGTTCTTAAGTGGTCGAAGTCATATTGTACTATTCGAACCATAGCCCACTTTAGTTCAAAATGATATGATAAATCTCAATAAAAAGTGTGCAAAAATTTCGTCCATAAATAGAATGCAGGAACACCATTCACACAAAGAGTAAGAGAAATTGGCTAACCTGAAACTAAATTGGTCTATGAAACATTTGGGCTAAAATCCAGGTTATGGTAAATTTGATCTGAACAGGTGAGCAACTATACATTGAAAAGAAGTCTATGTGCCATTTGTCGTTGTAGGTGCCCCGTTATAAAATTACCACTCCTGCATTGGCAGAGAGTTTTATATAAGTGAATTCTATAGTGGTGTAGGTTAGACCACCACCACAAGTTACATGTTAGATAGTTGTTCCAATTTCATACGGGGACTGAGACGACCTCTCGATGTCATTTGTCGTTGTTGGTACCGCGTAATAAAAGTACCTCTTTCGTATGAGCAGAGGGTTTTAATGTTGGTCAATTCGTAAGTGGTGTAGGTCACATTGTACTAGTGGTACCATGGAGCGGTGGAGTTGCAGGTGGGACAGTTGTAGCAATTTCATACGGCCTGAGGATGTCTCCGCCGATGAGCGCCCAGAGCGCGTGCGTGTCGGGGGCAGTGGCGCGGGGCCCGGCGTCCGCCTGCTCTGTAATTCCATTAACGCACCTCTGGGCGCCCTCCGCCCTCCCGCGGCGCGGCTGCGCGCGCGCCGGCCGCCCTCGCACCTGCGTGCCGCGCATACGTAACGCCGCCGGCAAAATAAATACAGGCGTGTTTAGCGGGCGAGCCGTCTCCCTCCCTCGCTCTCTCGCTCGCTCGCTCTCGCTCTCTGTCCGTGGCGGGCCGGCCGACCGGGGCCGCGTTATTCAGTTCATTTCCGGCGCCGTCGCGCGTCCAATCTGCAGCGGCGATCTGCCCGACGCGACGCGCAGACGTGTAGCGGCGACGGCAGCCGGCAACGAGCACGGCGCGGACGAGGCACAGGCGACTGTGACGGCGGTGGGTTTGCGAGTGGAAAGACATTGGAGGTGGCAGAGCACTGAACGGCGGCTGGATGGCAGAGGATAAACGGGTAAACGACGGAAGGGAAGGGTAGAGGGGGTAGAGGTCGGAGGGAGCAAAGAGAGAGAAGGTAAAGAAAAAAGAGAGGGCAAGAGCAAAGGGGAAAAGCGCTGAGGGAGCAAAAGACGGAGGAGGAAAAGGGGCTGAGGGGGCAAATGAAGGGGGTAAAAGACAGAGGGGTAAAGGACGGAGGGGGTAAAGGACGGAGGGGGTAAAGGACGGAGGGGGGCAAATGACGGAGGGGGGCAAAGGATGGAGGGGACAGAGGAAGGAGGGGGGCAAAGGACGGAGGAGAAACAGAACGATAGGGGCAAAGGAAGGCGGGGACACAGTACGATAGTGGCAACGGATGGAAGGGAAACAGGACGATAGGGGCAAAGGAAGGCGAAGAAACATGACCATAGCGGCAACGAATGGAGGGGCAGGCAACAGCCGCGTGGGGAAAGTAGGTAAAGCCCAGCGAGCGCCGAACGAAGGGCAAACGCCGCCGTTTGATCACCGCGCCCCGCCTCGGCGCCGTGGCGTGCGATGGGCGACGTGTTGCATTGGGTGGCGCGCGGTGTTCTGCGTTCAACGGACGTCCCGGCGTGCGGTGGGCGGAGTTTGTCGGGCGGTGTGTGATATTCGATAGGCGTGGTTTGCGGCCGGCGCCGGCGCGGGCCCCGGGGTCAAGCGGGCGGCGCGGTGGGCGGCTGATGGCCCGTGCAGGCGCGCTGCGCTGGCGGTGCCGAGGCGGAACCGTCGACGTGGCTTTGCGCTGCAGAACGCCCTCCACGCGCCGCGTTCTCGCGCTGCTTGCTGTCGCCTCAATCCACTCGGGTTCTGGAATTGACTTTGCGTTGCTCGCGAAGCCACATACTGCCTTTGTGAGAATTCTGATTCGGTGTTGTTGACGTTCTTATGCAAAGAAATAAGAAGTCATCTTCGTCAACATAGTATACATACTAGTATACATACTAATATACATTCTAGTATACGTACTAGTATACGTAATAGTATGCGTACTAGTATACGTACTAGTATACGTAATAGTATGCGTACTAGTATACGTACTAGTATACGTACTAGTATTCGTACTAGTATGCGTACTAGTATACGTACTAGTATTCGTACTAGTATACGTACTAGTATTCGTACTAGTATTCGTACTAGTGTACGTACTAGTATTCGTACTAGTGTACGTACTAGTGTACGTACTAGTATAAATACTAGTATACGTACTAGTATACGTCATAGTACACATACTAGTATACAAACTGTTACACGTATGTTACTTGTATACATACTATGTACTACAACATAGCGTACATACTATGTTGACGAAGATGTCTTCTTTTATTTCTTTCATGTCATGGGAACGTCATTCACGAAACGGCGTTTATCTACTCCTGATGGGTAGAATGAGACATTGGAGAAATGTGCGCTGTCCAATATTACGAGATAGATTTAATTGAACACTTGGCTAGAAAGTTTATCAACATATATTAGAGGGAGATCGTGCTGGAGGCAATTTTGATATCGGTGATTCTAGCGTCTTCTGATATACTTTAGTGTGACGCGTGTTGGTGTGTTGAGTCGACAATAGGATGGATGAACAAGGATACGGATGGGGGTTTGCAAATTATCCGTGCAGTCAATCGTAAGGCAGAAAGCGGTTGAATAATGATACTCATTACGATAAAATTTCATTATGATGCAGGTTCTTGACCAATCTCAGAAAAGCTTATAAACCAAGTATTGCCACTTAATTGATCATTGAGAATCGTTCTAGTAAATGTTTCGTTCAATTGTGTCCATTAAAATTGTATTTGATATTGCATTGTGCTTGACAGTTTTACTTTCTTTTATTATTAGTATTTTTCGTGGAATATTATTTAAAATAAAATGGATCGTAATTTCAGTTTGATCCCATTTGACTAGCGCAGTACTCCCTCGCAGGCGGACTGGTAACCACAGTCACTTCCGGCAGCATGCGAGTGTAACTGTCCGCTAGGTGGCCTTGGCTGAATCTTGCATATCAACTGCCGAAACGATTCAATATAAAAGTTTAACTTATAAAAGTCGTAGAAAAAGTACCGTATGAATCTCGATGTATTGGGTATTAATACACTCTGGAGAATTTTATGATATTTGCTCGTTCCAGACTCGTATCATAATATCACACTCATGTACTAATACCTATCATTGCATCGTTTCATAATGTACTATTAAACTCGAACATTCTTTACACTACACGTATGGTCATTTAGGTAAGTGTGCCAGGCTGTTGGTGGAGTTTCACGCTTGTTAAAGAGCGAAAAATAAGGAATTGTTTTTAAAAAATATTTGGTAATTGTTGGGTAATAGTTTTACTTTATCTCTTAAAAACGATTAAGCTGTTTTACACCTCTATTCAATCTGTTCTAATTATGCCTTTCAGTTCTTTAATGCTTCCATTTTTTATATTTCATTTATTTATATTTCCTTGCGCGTGAAAAATTGTCGCTATCACCTAATATTAGTACTTTTATCTAAGCTCACTATTTGCCCGTGGGTTTCATTTTGAATATCGAACTAAGTCATCGCAATATACTACCTTGTTTGTCAGTAACGACGCAGTACATTTTCAAAAAGGTAAGACTGATAGGTAGAGCTAAGAATTTTATGCCTGATCTTATACGACTGTTGCAAGATATTTACTGACAGTGTATTACAGAATAATGTAGTGTCCATAAACTTAAATGGTTTCTTATGTTTGTTTGCGAAGCATTTAGATAAAAATTTATATTGTTGTTGCTAGTAGAAATGAAGTTATCTCAAAGTGCCAACATGTATACCGTGCATGTGTGAGTGTTTCGGAAGAGAGAGAAAGAGAGACAGGGAAAGAGACAGACAGACAGAGAGAGAGAGAGAGAGAGAGAGAGAGAGAGAGAGAAGTTCATCTTAAATCTCAATAAAGAAAAAAATGTCTCTGAGGAAATAAGCTTGTTCAAAAGAAGCAAATGAACACAAGTGTCGCTTTAAAGATTCTGTGTGCGATTTGAAGAAAAAGGGATAAACTAAACTTAAAATATGTACACAGCAATTTGATTTTTCACCTAAAATTACCAAGAATGTATGTAGAATAGGATTAGAAATAGTGAAATTATAATTAAAATTAGTGTTAATGTATTCATATTCGTAAAAAAGAGAAGTTAGTTTAGAGAAGAACGTGTTCTAGTCCTGTCCGAGCAAAGAGACACTACAATTGAAAGCGAGGCAACAACATTGCATTATCGGAGATGAGAGTCCTTGGGTGACGCAGCGGGTCGGTCGGGCGAGAACAGGCGTGAGAATAACGGGTGCTCGCAATGGATGTGACCGCACGAACGAGACTGTCTAGAAGATGAGCCCGCCGGCGCGGCGCAGCGGTAGAACGGAGTGCATTCGGGAATAGGGCTAGCAAATGTATTGAATTGAGGGCAATGATCAAACCGGCGCGAAGGGTGGAGGAGGGCGGCGGGGACTGACATGGAGCGGCTGGCAGCGACGCGGCTGGCGTGGGAGGAGGGTGGGGGAGGTCTGGGGTAGCGCGGCGAGTGGCGTCTGTGTGATGGGAGAGAGCGCGGTTGGGGTTTGGCTGTGCGTCCCGCGGTCAGTTAGAACGGGGCTGGGATGGGTCGGGCGGGAAGGGGAGGGGCGGGGATGGGCCGGAGCGAGGCGGGGCGGGGCTGCGTGGCGTGGTGGGGCGGGGCGGGGAGGCGAGAGGAGGGAGGGGAGCGGAGCGGGATGGGACGGGTCGGGTCGTGGCGGGGCGGGGCGGGGCTGCGGGGCGCGGCGTGGTAAGGCGGGGCGGGGCGGAGAGGGGCGGGGCGGGGTGAGGCGTGGTGGGGAGGGGCGGGGCGGAGCGGGGCGGGGAACGGCGCGCGGTGGTGCGGGGCGGGGCGGGGAGGGGCGGGACGGCTCGGCGCGGCGCGGCGGGTGACCCGGGCGTTGACAGGGCACAGCTAAAGTGTCCGCAAGTTATGGCGGCAGGCCATGCGACGCGGCGCGGCGCGGTGCAGCGGGCGGGGGCGTGGATGTGGGCCACGCGTCGCATGTTAATTCGCCCGCGGGCGGCCGCGTCGGTGTCGCCCGCAGCGCGCTGTCCCGCGCCGCCCCGCCCCGCACCGCTCCCCGCTCATCTCCGCCCCGCCACCTCTCTTCGGTCTGCCCGAGCCCACTCCAAACAACCCAGCCCTGTCCCTCTTCGCAATTCCTTGCTTCTCTCCCCGCCTGACTTGACAGGTCTATATTATACCTCACCTTAATCCACCACACATCTCACTCTCTTGCATCCCAGTAACGAGTCTGTCCGACTCTTTTTAACTCTTCCCGACCCTGATCGACTCTGCCAGACACTAATCGACTCTGACCGACTCTGCCCGACCCTGCCCGACTCTGCCCGACTCTGCTTGACTCTGCTGGACTCAGCTCGACTCTGCTCGACCCTGCCTGACTCTAAGCGACTCTGCTCGACACTGCTCGACTCTGCTCGACTCTTTTCGACTTTGTTCAATTCTGTTCGACTCTGCTCGACTCTTTTCGACTTTGTTAATTTTTCTGCTCAACTCTGCTCGACACTGCTCAACTTTTTTCGGCTTTGTTCAATTCTGCTGAACTCTGCTTGACTCTGCTGCACTATGCTCGACTCTACTCGTCTATGCTCAACTCTTCTCGATTCTGCTCGACTCTTCTCGAATTCACGACCCCAAACGACCCTCCTGCACCCATCCATTTCTTTTTATGTTTTCCAGTTTTACCACCGAGCTTTGTACAGCCAAGTAAATACTATTGTTTTACATCAACCCAAAATTAATTAAATTTTCTATTTCGACTTACCCAATGGCACATCGCTTCAAATGTAAAATCTTGGAACTAGTTTTGTGAAACCTATGTATTATTTTCATGTAGTTAATATTAAGTTTATCAAGTTGTATATACGATGCTAAAATGACTTAAAAACTTAACCACAGGAAACATTTAAAACTACCTCAAATAACTTAAGTTCAAGACTATTTTTATAGGGATTTAGAGTGAAGGAAGTGTTTCAAAATTTAAAAAATAACATTTTGACGACATAATGCTATCTTGCGTGACCCTAATTTTAATATTACTGCTGAGAGTTGCTGAGAGTTCTGTGGGGTGATGCAGTAACTCAAATAAAACCAATTGCACATGTCGTCGTGGTATATTGCAATTTCTCGATCACCTACTCCTACTTCATCACAGTACTACTACATCACCTACTCCATCAAAATGAATGTGGATACCAAAAAGTTAAATAAACAAGGAACAAAAGAAAACATGTGAAATGTGTAATTCACTTACGCGTTTGGCAGCGAGTGATGCGCACGGTATACCAGATCTCTAGCCTAATCATGTCCCTATTGCCTTTCTCCATTTTAACTTACATGAAAATGTCCATACATGTGAGCGAGCGAGTGACCTTAATAGTCTAAGCTTAATCACTCATTGGAGCACATACTCCTTCACCTATTCACTCATTTACTCACAAAGACACACACACACACACACACACATACGAGTTTATTCCCGCCCCCTACATCCACATAGGAAGTTACTGTGCAGTGCCCCATTGAGAAGAGGTTCCAGGACGAGCTGAATTTTCGGCAGGCGGGCTATCTGCTTCCACCCAGGGCTCCGTGTCGTGGGAGGCGAATGGCCGGGAGTTCATGAAAGCCTCCTTTAGCAGAGGTCACGTCGAGGGAGGGGCAGGGGACGGGGGAGAGGCTGGGCAGGGCGAGGCGAGGTGGAGACCCGGCAGGGGCGTGTGGGGAGGGGGAGGTGGCAGGGTGGGGAGGGTGACGGGCAGGGCAGGGCGGGGCAAGGGCGGGACGGGGGTGGTGCGGGGGCGGGGACGGGGGGGGGGGTGGGGCGTGCCGGATATGTAGCGGTGAGGGCGGGGCGGGGTAGAGTATGGCGGGGGTGGGGAATGGGATGGGTGGGGACAGCATATGGCGGGGGTGGGGGCGGGGCGGGGCTGGGCGGGGCGGGGGCGGGGCGGGGGGCGGGGCGGGGGCGGGGCGGGGGCGGGGCGGGTCGGGGCAGGGGAGGGGCGGGGCGGGGCGTGGACGGGGCGGGGTGGGGCGTGGGCGGGACGGCGGCGGGGCGGGGACGGGGTGGGAGGGGGCGGGGATGGGCGGGGCGGGGCGGGGCGGGGCGGGGCGGGGACGGGGCGATAGCGGGGCAGGGGAGGGTATGAGAGCGGGGCGGGGGCGGGCAGCCGGAAGCCCCGAGCTGTCGCCATGACGCCCTCCGCTGGCGCCGCAAACTCGCGGGGCCTAATGATGCCGGCAGCGCTGCCTGGCGGAGGCGAGGCGAAGTGAGGCGCCGTGTTTTGCGGCGCCGCGTGATTAATAATTGCGCTAATGAGTGAGCGACGGCGCTGTTGGCGGAGATGACGGCGGCGCGGCGCGGCGCGGCGGGGCCGGAGGCGGAAGAAGTGGAGGCGGTGGTAGCGTAGCCGGAGGCGGCGATGGCTGTGGCAGAGAAGGTGGTTGTGCCGGTGGCGTTGGCAATGGTGCAAGGGGGTTGGCGCAGAAAGAAAGTGGTACACCCAAGGGTAGAAAGCGGACATACTCGCAGATAGGACGAGGAGGTCGATGGATTGATTGATTGTTAGTGATTCCGGGCGCGTGAACTACTGTGGTCATTAGTCCCGTACGTGTGGAGCATGTTTTTACTTGGACGGTAGCAGTGGTCTTCCCCCGCTGGATGGCGAGATCCGGCGCCGACTTACCGTCGGCTAGCAGGGTTTTCCTCTAACCAAACACCTCCCACCAGCGGGCCACCGACACAGCAGGGACAAGCTCCAAGCTCCCGACTGGTCACCCGGAATATGTGGTAGTGTAGTGCATGTTAGTGTGTGTATGTGTGTGTGTATGTGTGTGTGTGTATGTGTGTGTGTGTGTGTGTGTAAGGAAAGAGGATAGGACAAGGAAGAGGAAGGACAGATCGCGCGCGGTCCGTGGACCGTTTGGTAGGGTACTGCTCCGGCATTCGCCTGGTGTTGATCGGAGAAAACTACCGATCAGAGCAGCTAGCCGCTAGAATTCTCCTCCAGACAGCGACTGAATTCGACCTGTCTGACAGGAGATCGAGTTAAGGAGACGTGAAAAAGGAAAAGAATAGTTTGAAAAGGACACAGAAATTAGAGCGCGGAAAGAACGGAAAGGGTGGAAGGGAGTCCGTGTCTCGTGAAAATGAGACCCGGAACTGGAGTGCGAGCCAGCCAGTGAAGGAATTCTTGGGGAAAAAGGAAGTCAAAATCTGAACGGCTGACGGGTGCTCGAAGAAATTATTGTCGAGAATGATAGCAGAGAGTTTGACATTTTACTCGTAAATGAGATGGAACAAAATAATTTTATTATTCATAATTTTCTACATTCAATTTTTATACAGACCTTTAATAATAATAATAATAATAATAATAATAATAATAATAATAATAATAATAATAATAATAATAATAATAATAATAATAATAATAAAATTGTCTTTATTAATGGCGAGGCTCAGGCCATTAGGCCTGCTCTTCCGGTGCGGTGACATTGTCCCAAAGAAGGAATAATTTAGGAAATTTACAACCGAAAAATACATCAGGTTCCCTGCATCAAAAATAGAAAATCTCAAAATGTGTTTCATGTTGTTTAGTAATTATTCTTGAAAACAAAAAAAAATGAAAGAGGCTTACAAATTCTAGAACAACAGAATCTTTATTCACTCGGAACACAAAGTTAAACATATTTATGAAAATGTAAGTGAAATGTTTTGTATTAAAAAATATATGAACATTTATGTTGTAGTAATTTCTAGCAGTAATACATCAATATTATGTAGTCTCTAAGTATGTCGTTGTAAATGAATACATGTTTCAAACTGTTGCTGGACATTGCGTTTGTGTAAACTCACTATTATTTTTCTTTTAAAAACACTCTCCCTTCGTACTTAAAAACACTCTCTACCTTTGCATCCCTAACTATATCCTCGCATTCACTCATCTGCCCTTTCTCGCAGGGACTGCTTTCGATAGATCGATTGCAGCTCACAAAAGCAAACGACATAAGAATAAATTCCTGCGGACAAGCGTTCATTCTTTTAATTTATAGCAAATAAAAATAAATTTGCTTAAGTATACAACTCAAATTTTCTTCTAGACGAAAAATTTCAACGTTTCAAATAAGATGGTAGTATATACTACCAAGTTCTTTGTACTAACAGCCGAAAATATCATTTTATCTATTTACTGGACAAACGTTCTCTCTCTTCTCGGTGCAGAGAACATAATGCAAACTATTAAAAACATAACATGCCGTTCGACTTTTCATATCTTTCCCAATCATTTCCCTGCTGGAATAATTTCACAAATAAAAATTGAAAACTTAAGCAAAAACAAAAATAAATAAAAAATAAAAAAAACGTTTGAATCCGCTGGGTGCAAATGAAAACAGTTTTCAGCTGGAAAATAAACAGTGGGAGCAAAGTTCGGAGAGCCTGCATTATGCATGTACTTCCATTACAAAACGAAAAACTGCGTTGCTGGCGCTCACGCAAGCCCGGAGAAGGGAGAGAGCGTGCGCCCAAGCACAAATCCATGCACAGACGTTCAAACCGCATAATTTGTTTTACTTAAAGACACGTTGCCATGGTATACAGTCGATACACGAGTATATTAAAAAACGGTCATATTACTAATTATTGGATTTCAGTTTTTGCTTCGGTTCATGACTGAGACATGATGGATACATTATTTATATGACTACAAAAGCTGCTTCTTTCGTGAAAATGAAATGAAATTTCAAATAGGAATCCTAAGACATTTTCGGTCGTGGTGTGTGCAATATTGTTTGCTAGAATTTATGGATACTATAAGTACGTAGGTAGGGTACTATAAGTACTACTACATTCTACAAGTACATAGTCTTGATTTCATTCACATTTGTGATATGCAGCCATATGATTAATGTCGTCAAAGAACTTTGTTTACATTGTGGTACACAGTGTGTTATTTATTTATTGATAGGCATACCCCCAAATAACATTTTCATAAAATACACGAAGAACAAAAGTACTGGTCCTACCATATCGCCAACCCAGCTGAAACTTGCTTAAGCATTCTTCATTGCAATTTAAACTTTAATTATCAGAATATTGATTATTTTTATACATTTGTTGAAATAATTAACTTACATTACATCCACCACATTTCCTGCATTGCTTCTCATTGGTTGAGATTAATAATTTTAAAAACATTATTTTTATTAACAATTGATTGAATATCCTGACGCATGATATCTCCCTTGACAAAATACGTCACAAAACTGCGATGCCCAGCACTACTGGGCTACCTAAAAAACTCTTTCACTTGGAGATACGTGTGCTCTGGCAGACTTTCTCAGTTCAATTCCATTTCTGCCTCTCAGCATCTCATGCATTGGTGTTAAGTTAACTACATAACTTCCCCGCCTCTTTGTTCACCGATAGATAATCAAATTGCATAAACGCCGATTTTTCCACAGAAAAACCCTTATTGAAGTCCCCTGGTATCGAAAAAGTGCTCTTGTTTCAATACGTAGTAAATTTTTTGTACTAACATATGTAGTCAGAATTCTCGTTATGTGGGACCTGGATGCCGAACAATTGGCTGATGACAAAACAGTCCGGGTCGGTCGGTCGGTCGGTCGGTCGGTCGGTCGGTCGGTCCCCCAGTTGATCCGCCATTCGACTGGTCAGGCGATCGGTCGCTAATAAAATCAGTTCTAAAAATTATATTTTCAAATAAGACCATGTACAATTTTTTGAAACGATAATGAGAAGCTTTTGCGTAATTTTTGCTTTAAGTAAAGGCAATTTATAGAAAAATCTCAAATTCTTTACATTTTTTTTCTTCTGATAAATAAATTATGGATAATTTTCATTGAACACTAATTTTTGAAAATTACAAAAGTTAAAAATACGGCGAAAAATATGTGCATGTTGGAGTTGCACTAGTTTCTTTACAGTTGTTTTCATATATTTTCATCACTTTCCCCATTGTCCCCATCTTCTATTACTAAGTCCCTTTATCAATCAACCTCTCATTCTGCCTTCACATCGTCTCACCCCCCCTCACATTGTCCCTCTCTCAGGTTTTAATTCAATTCAATTATGCCTTATTTAACCTGTCGAGACTCAGGTCATGAGGGCTGTTCTTCCGTCTGACCACGCAAAATTCGGTAAGGTCCTTTCATAAACTAGTAGAGAAAGGTGGTATTACTTGAACGACAAAACAGGTGATTTAAACTTACTTCAGAGGCTTCATTTAGGCATGAGAATCTTTAACAAGTAGTAAATCTACAACATGGGACAGCGGGCTTTACTTTCCCTCCGAAGGAAGGCTCATGAAGGATTTTTTTGCCCTTAAAAATCAACACAGCTTCGATCGGGTTTGAATCCGCGACCTTGGGTACTGATACGCTAACCGCATTGAAGCCACTGAACAGGTTTCGTCGCCCCGCCACCTGTTTGTGCGCCCTCCACGCCCCGTCCGCTGTCCTGTGTCCGCTGCGGCCGTACGTGATGGATCGCGGCTCATTAAAGGGCGATTGTGGCGGGTTTGTGAGCGCGACCGCCGCCGCCCTGCAGATCTTGCGCCCTCGAAATCGCCCGTAAGCGGCTTCTGCCACATGCAACGGAAGGAGCCGTAATAGCAAAGCCGATCGAATTCCCGCCCCGCGCCTCTTTCGGCTCGCTTGGGATCTGCGCCGCACGTAACCAGTGGAGCTGGCAAACAAGGAAATCCTTATGCGAAGAGCTGGGTATCTCTCTGCAAAGTACCCGAATCCAATTGCTTGAAAACAGTCAATGGAAGATATAAAGATTCTTGTTTTAATTTTAAAATAATGCAAAGTGGTATTCCATATCATTTGTAACTCCATGCGGATCGGCTGAGCGGTGGTAAAGAATAACGGCAGGCACACTAAGATTTGGAATTGTTCTTTATCTACCTTACATCCACAATTGTGTCTCGATTATCGTCTTTTTTGTCTTCTTGGTAATATTTTCTTAGTTGTCTTTTTTCTTATTTGTTAATCATTTCCACTTCGTTTTCTTGTTTGCCGTCGTCTTTACCTTTGTCGTTTTGGTCATCGTCTTCGTCATCCTCTTCGTTGCCGTCTTCTTCTTCGACTTTTTGTCATTTTCTCCGTCGTCGTCTTCTCTATTGTCGTCGTCCCCATCGTCGTCTTTCCCGACGTCGTCTTTCCCGACGTCGTCTTTCCCGACGTCGTCTTTCCCGACGTCGTCTTTCCCGACGTCGTCTTTCCCGACGTCGCCTTTCCCGACGTCGTCTTTCCCGACGTCGTCTTTCCCGACGTCGTCTTTCCCGACGTCGTCTTTCCCGACGTCGTCTTTCCCGACGTCGTCTTTCCCGACGTCGTCTTTCCCGACGTCGTCTTTCCCGACGTCGTCTTTCCCGACGTCGTCTTTCCCGCCGTCGTCTTTCCCGACGTCGTCTTTCCCGACGTCGTCTTTCCCGACGTCGTCTTTCCCGACGTCGTCTTTCCCGACGTCGTCTTTCCCGACGTCGTCTTTTCCGACGTCGTCTTTTCCGACGTCGTCTTTTCCGACGTCGTCTTTTCCGACGTCGTCTTTTCCGACGTCGTCTTTTCCGACGTCGTCTTTCCCGACGTCGTCTTTCCCGACGTCGTCTTTCCCGACGTCGTCTTTCCCGACGTCGTCTTTCCCGACGTCGTCTTTCCCGACGTCGTCTTTCCCGACGTCGTCTTTCCCGACGTCGTCTTTCCCGACGTCGTCTTTCCCGACGTCGTCTTTCCCGACGTCGTCTTCTCCATCGTCGTCGTCTTTACCGACGTCGTCTTTACCGACGTCGTCTTTACCGACGTCGTCTTCCCCGGCGTCGTCTTCCCCGGCGTCGTCTTCCCCGGCGTCGTCTTCTCCCGTCGTCGTCTTTACCGACGTCGTCTTCCCCGACATCGCCTTCTCCGACGTCGTCTCCCCCGTCGTCGTGTTCTCCATCGTCGTCTTCCCCGTCGTCGTCTTCCCCGTCGTCGTCTTCCCCGTCGTCGTCTTCCCCGTCGTCGTCTTCCCCGTCGTCGTCTTCCCCGTCGTCGTCTTCCCCGTCGTCGTCTTCCCCGTCGTCGTCTTCCCCGTCGTCGTCTTCCCCGTCGTCGTCGACCTTTTGTTCTTGTTCTTCTTCAGTTTATTATTAGAAAACGATATCTGATAATTTTCATTTGAACTAATCAGATACAACTAAAGACGGGCAGCAACTACAATTTGGCTTCGTTTTCATAAACTTTTTCGGTTCTATTATGTATCTTCAAAATATATAAAAAAATTGATTACTGAGTATTTATTTTTACAAAAGTATTTTGTGTTGTTTGGAAATCATTTCAAGAAGCAGTTGTAATTTTTGTCATGTTCAAGGAAATTATTACGCTGGCATTTATGATACGAGCAGTTGTTACTTAGAATCCTGTTCATTATATTTGTTCTCATTGTAAAACTTGTGAATGTGTTTGTGAGAGCCAAAAATATAGGCAGTGAAAAACACAGCAGAAAATCCTACGGTGCACGTATGAAAATTCTCTGGTGCGTAATAGATCTCGTTTAATCCCCACAGTGAAATTTGTGGTCGCCTCCCTCCGGCTACATGGGAAACGCAGCACATGGGAGCTTCCGACCGTTTGGGTTTGCCGGCATGGAGAGCATACTTTTGTTTTGGATATCCTATTGTATTTGCCCTTCAGTTGTTTGAGATGCAAAAACCTGGTATGTAAGGGTTGTATATTGATACTGGTTGTTCTAAATTCGTAACACTTAAAATAATTGTGGAGGCATAAATTTAATACTAATGTTTCTTACCGGTTTTTTGAAGAACATTAAGAAAACTTGCAGTTAATTCATGAGATATGTTCCAGAGGGAAATCATGTGTAATTTTTTCTTGCATGTATCTTTTCGAGATATATTCTAAATGTTTTGGTTTGAAACTAATATTTTGATATCACTTTATATTAAATGTTTCTTTATATTTTTAAAGAAAACTAAAATATTTACTTATATTAGTAAATGTGTAATGGAATTGGAAGATATCGCTACTTTTGTAAATGTAATTAAATTATTATTACGTTTCATATTCATCTAATTGGATATATGCTGGAATCATTAACAAAAGCCTCAAAGAAGCCTCAGAACCATTGAAGGGTGAATTTTAATTCGATTGACAACACGACAGATTCGTTTCATTTAGAATTGAGACTGGATTTCATAAGCAGGACTTTTTTTCCAGAACTGCTTTTTCTCCGATATTGTTGATTTGAAATTAAAGTAAGTCTTCATTCCTGGAGAAGAGAGTTACCAAGTTTAAGAGCTATTTAATGTCCGCTGAAAGTGGAAATCTTACCTAGATTGAGATAAATGAGATGAACTTGACAATCTTAATAACGAGTAATAATTGAGACTGCGTTGTCTCATTATGTAGACTTAAAACAAGTTTTACGTAGAAGTCTAGAAAATGAAAAGTTGATACGACAATTTTTACCAACATTTTTTTCTCTTTTTAATGCAATATTATCGCTGATGCTTATTGCTATATATTTTCATTACTACTAGAAATAATTTATATAAATAACGACTAAAGTCTCAATATTGCTAATTCCTGATTTTGAGAGTTACTGAACATATTATTTAAAATTTATATATATATATATATATATATATATATATATATATATAAATTGGGGACATATTATTTAAAATGATAAAGTCCGAATAAAGAACATTTTTGAAGGATACTTAGGACTTCAGCCTGATGAAGATACAGAAGAGTCTCCACAATTCGAGTCTTGATTGTTCGAGTTTCCCGTAAATCCGAGTTCAATCCGAGTTCAATCCGACTTACAAAAAATTTAATTAAAACAAATAAATAAAAATAAATAAATTTATTCCCGAAAAAATGACCAAAACATGAAAAACTTTCTACATCTATTTTTATTGTTGTTTGTCCGGTTCGAAGCATTGTTGTTGGACAAATGCGGTAGTATTTTTATTACTCCCAATAGGTCAACAATTAGTTTAGTTGTACAGATTGCGTGATATTGCTGAGACACAGAAAGGCCACGACCGCAAAACCAGCATTGCTAGCCGAATTCGTTAACTATGTGAAGTCACGAAGGTTACGCGAATTTGAGACATCGCGGGTTCCTGGTTGGGTGACCGACAAGGAACCCCGGGATCTGACGGCGCCGAGGCCAATTGACCTCTCCCGGGCATTTAATGGCTAAATACGAATACCTAACCTAACCTCAATACGTAACTAATTTGTCGCTTGTTACGCATCTCCGAGTTGGCGACGAGGCTGCGACCCTCGAATACTTCGATTTAAATAAAACAACATTGAATCTGTTCATTGCAGTTTCCAATGTATTTTATGCCAAAATATTACGAACAAAAAAGACGCCTTATATTCAAGCAGTCATATTCATTTGTTTACGCCCTGCTGCTAATACAAACATTAGCCTACTGATGTCCGAAATTATCTGTACGTCATTCACACAGCTTAAATGCGTGTGGCTGATGTGAGAAGTAACCGGAAACCCATTGCTCCTTACATTGCGTGGGATGGTGGCTCGGCACTTCTGACATGCAATGGGACAAGATCCTTCAGTGGAGCCAGTTTAGACTAACTGCGGCAAAATGTAGCAAATGAAAGCTCTGACCCCAGGATGCGCAGTTGTTTCCGCTCACGCCAAAGCAAAGTTTAAAGCTAATCGCACATGCTCTACGCAAATGTGTACGCCAAACTGGATTGACAAATTAATTTAAGTTGTGGATAGATTAGGGTGTATGGAGTACGTGCGAGTCATACAATTTCTATTCGTTATTATATTCATTATGTTTCTTTTGTATGCATTGTATTTGATTTAATACGTGTTTTTGTTCACTTTACTATTGTGTTCCCATTAAATGTCGTTCAGTTTTGGAACAAGGCCAGAAATATTATCTTTTATTTATGTTAAATTCCTAACTCCCAGTTAGGGAAAGAAATGGAAGTCTCAAATTAAGGAACATCCAGACATTCCTGCATTGGGTAAATACATATGCAAGAAATTTGAATCTAAACTCTAATATGTTATGAAGATCGATGCGTGAGATGAAATCTATTTGTTTACGTGCAGACTACTGTCGCCAAGAGAATAATAAGAGCTGTTAGAAGCAGAAATTATGTGCATAAAACTCAAATTGTGTAATGTGCTTATAGTGAATACACTATCAGAAAACGAAATGTTGGAGCGGATCACGTTTAAGGGTAGTAACAATGTTCAGGTACCTACGTTTATTCCCTGAGCACGATCGCCACTTGCAACCTAATTGTAGTTAAAAAAAAGAATTACACTTCTAACTTTAGTCCTATTTCGGACTTTAACCGTAACATTTTCAGCAAATACATAAAATTTACATTTTTTCTGGATCAAAAACCTACTTTTCTAACGAAACTGGCATTAAATTGAAATTATTTACTTTTTGTCAATGCAAAAGTTATTTGATTTAAACTAGACGAATCCAACGAAAACACTCTATTGTATCCAGAAATGTGGAATAAATTCTGCGTTCGTTGGACGGAAATGTAGAGTTTGTTTGATTAGTATTTTTGTGTCTTACATTTTGTAACATATTATATTCTTAAGCATTTTTGCTTGCTTAAATGCCATATATTTAGAATTTTGATATTTATTTTGAAATATAATTGAATGTTTGCATTATTTTGTTTCAGGTAAATAATATTGGTGCCTAATAACATCGTCTGTACACCTGTTACGTACGTAGACTCTTTAATTATATTCAATCGTGTTTGGTATTTTATGACTCAATATTTATATCTCATATGATATATCATGTATTATATCTCAATACCTTTATGTCTCATATTTTTAAAATTATTCATCTGTGAAGAAATAAGCAAAATGACGAAACACGTGTTTTTCATTTTTTCAAAGATTATTTTCGAGATGATATTAATTTTCAAAATTTTCGAAAAAGTTTTCGCATCCCTAAAATTAATCATTTTTAACTCGTGTTGGAAATGTGACAGAATTTTAATATTATGCGACATAAAAGCACGTCAGTGCTTTATTCACGTCACTGCTCATTAGCAGTGTCAGTTGTTTAAAAAATAACCTCGTAGTAGAATTTCGTCAGAACGCTTCCCCTTGACACCGTTTGCGTGTTTCTGCGATTCACAACATGACATAAGTCTCCCCGTTCCTTTATGTTTGGATGTCATGACGCGTCGTGTCATTGATGTCCAGGGGTTCGAGCAGCCAGTCCGACAGGCAGCGGGCTGCCTACATGCTCCGGTGAACAAACTATTTTTTTTAAATATTATTTATTCGTGTTCCACGTTGGAATTTGGCAGGTGTATACAGCATTAGTGTAGAAATATATGAGTATTTTTTAAAGTTAATTTAAGTATCAAACTAATGTGAAAATTAGCATTTTTAAAATTAAATATTGAAATAATATGTTTACAAAAATTATATTTACATCGAATGAAAGTACATCTTTTTAATTTTAATTTAGGTGCAATTGTATTATTCTAAAGGAAACGGTAGTTACGTAAAAAAAAGGTTTAAACATTATCGCGAGCAGGATTCTTCTAAAACGTAATTGATAATATTTCTGGAAGGAGTGGGATTAGAAAAAAACACGTGTCACCTATTTTCAACCCCTAGACCTCAAAACGAAGTTTTAAGTCGCTAGAAAACAGTGATGTTTTGTGAATGTGCGATCTGTAGTGGAATGACCTAATTTCCAAATCGCGAAAAATTCAAAGGAAAACGTGCAGCCTCCGACCATATACGAGTAATAGTCTGTGCATAGATCCTTAGACAGCCAGATACAAGAAAAAATCCAAAACCAATAAAACAGTTTAGATTTTGACTGAAAACTGCAAATATTTGATTGTGCCATTACGCCTATTCTCAAACGGCGTGTACTGACTTAATTATCAAACTCATTGCATCACTTCATACGACACAGTTCGCAATTTGCAACAGCAAGTGTCCAAGGAAGAGGTTAACAATTGCGTTATGGCTATTCTTATGTTTCGTTATGAAAGACCAACTTTTTATACTCTTCGATTATAAGAATACTCTACTGTATATACTACAGAATTATATTATTGCAATATTAATTAAGATGCATTTTACAAGTAACATAAAATGATTTGTGTTTCAGTATTCATATATAATATTGCAAATTAACAAATATTTCTCACAATTTCCCCAAAATAAATTTTTCATGTGAAACAGGACGTCGAAATATTAAAAGTGTTATTTCGAATATCGTACACGCAAACCTAGGCTTTCACATGCATGTAAGCTCAGTGATATTACGTGAGTGATTAATTATCAAACGTCAGCAAAACATTTTTGTATAAAATGTGACAAGGACCGGTAGCATCTCTCAGCCATTCATTATATTTTATTAAACACGTATCTGACGCAATGTGGCTGGAAGCTAGCGCGTTATCTTCACGTGGACTTGCCAGCTCTCGGTGCGTGAATGAAATTTCCTAAGCTGCAGTGCGAGGCGTAATGTCAAATACAGGTGAGCCATGGTGCTTATCGAATTAATTTTCAGCTCTTTATGCGAAAAAAACTTAATTTTTATAGAAACTACATTTATCTTCGTATGTATGTAAATTCTAATAACAAAGGGTTATGACCTGTTGTAAACTGCAAGAGTTGAATAAAAAGTAATGAGATTTTTTAATGACTTTATTGACAGAGGTATTTACATTTACATACCTTCAATATAATCGCATCCGTTATTAATAATCTTTTGGCAAGTGTTAGGAAGGCGTCGTATACCATCTGCGGGTGTGTTTCTGTTGATGTCCCATATGGACCGCCCAAGGGTGTGAATAATTTTTTCGTTGGTATTGTACCGGATTATTCGCAATGATTCTTTCAGTTTGCTGAAGAGATCATTTATTTATTTATTTATGTAAAAAACAGTTAAAAACTATGTATGACGTGCTATGGGGAGAAGTGAATATTGTGCACGTTTTCAAAATTCTGTGATCCCAACACTAAGCCATATCTTACTTAAATTTTGAAGGAAAAAAAAAAGAAAAAACGCTCTGCTGTAAAAAAATCTCGGCGTGTCCTTCGTCAAGGAATAATACTTCCTGATGCGACAACATGGAAACGATAATTTGAATAACTATAGTTCCCACTGAATACTAGAAGACGTGCACAGATAATGAAGTTACATTTTTGTCCAGAAGCAAAAACAAGGGGTCATCTCAGCATTTGCTCAATGGATCAGGGAAACTGGACCATAATGGATCATAATCACTATAATGGATAACCATTATGGATCTTAATCACAGGGACTCACATCGGGTGAGTAAGGTGAATGTTACAGAATCTCCCATTACCAGCAGCGCAAGAGTTCTCCACGTGGGGTCGTCCTGTATGGGAGTTTTTCTTCACAGCATCTCTGCCTAATCCGAAAGCTTTAACCCATCGCGGACTGAGGAGTTTGGCAACATAGCATCACAACCAGCTTTAAGTTACAGCAATATCCTCATTCCTTTTTATCCATCCTATGTATTCTAAAGGAATACATACATACATACATACATACATACATACATACATACATACATACATACATACATACATACATACTCTTGAACTGGTCATAAAATAAACATTTTTTTAATTATTTACAAATTATATCTAAAATATGTTTTTTAGTAAAAAATAGTTTAATTTCATGCAATTTAATTTTTTGTACCCTCTCCCTCAGAAAAAATGTCGTTCAAAATTCTATCTTCCACACCGCGCCGACAAACTTGGACAGCCCTCGGCCTGGGGGAGGGCAGGGGGAGGGACGCGTTGACCAATCGCTAGCAGGTAGAACCACAGTTGTCTGTGATTGGTGCAACATCCCAAGGGGCAGAAAGAACACTGTCTCAGGGGGAGGGGGCTAGTTCGTTTACGTACGAGACGGAAATATCGTCATATTTCCCTGCCGAAGGAGATAGTTTGCCTGCGCGTACGCCACGACGAAAAAAATATTTCTAAGCGGGGTTTTCCGTCCAGAATGATTTTCTATAGACCAGTAAATATTTATCATTTTAGCAACAATTATGCTAACTTTTAGTAATCGATTTGTAACTCCTGACAAACTGCTATTTTGAGATATTCATTTCAGGCACAATTTGCGGAGCCTTCCCGGCCGTTCTAACGCATATTTCGAATTTGTTTATAAAATTATAAATTGTTGCAAAATTGTTAATTCGCTGTTTTTGGTTCTGGGACATCGGGAGACTCTCCCCCTTTAGATTTGCAAAATTTGGAAATTGTTTATAAATTTGCAATTGTTGCAAATTTTTTATTGTCTAATCTGAATGGCGTTTAAATGTGATGCAAAATTCCGGAATCCGTTCGGTGCTATTATATCTCGTTCTCGAGATATATGTAATTGTTTATAAGAAATTAACATCTTAGTAGACCCCATTTGTTTGCGCTTAATTCATTCGCGCTAGCAGAATAGCGTGGGATGGGCATACTGAAAAAACAGTTCTCCAATGCCGCGCTTTTGCATACCTAATACGCTTAAAATGCACTTGCTTGTAAACAAATTCTGTGGCCAATTTAATTATGCTAAATTTGTATTTTTACGGTGAGTATGAGCATAACTTTTATTTGGTTTTTATATTCTCTTTTAAGTCCTACAATTTGCAAGTCGATATATTTATCAAATATGAAAGAAATTGATTAGAAAAAAAAAATTTTCAAGGTGCATTACGCCCAAACAATTGTTTCTGTTTTTCTATCAAAGGGATGTTGAGCAACCGAATAACTGTATTATTAATTTTTTTTAAGTCCCCTGTTAACACCGAGAGTCAGAAACTATTTGTTCCTCTTGTTCAACCATTACCATTAAAAAATAGGGAAACATATTGCTTAGCTGTTTGCTATAAACTGCACTGGATTGGATGAATGTAGTGTTAAGGTTTTCAAATACAGAAATATTCAATTTTGTGTTTTGAAAGATCACATGAGTAGAATCACACATCACAATATTTACACAAGTATAGAAATTTCTAAATAAACGTATATAAACTTTAAGTTAATATTTTCAATTTAATTTATCATTCCTTTCTAAAACTGTTAATTTGATGATTTCATTGTATAATATTCAAATCAGAGCTTTATGTGCTAAATTTACGCATTGTTAATACATATTTTTAAACAACATTAATATATTTAATATACATTTGAATGTTTTTTAGATTGGCGAACGTTTCAATGAAATTTCATGAATTCCTAAATGCTTGAAAATAAATACTTGTAAAATTAAATTATTGTAGCGTGTAAAAATATAACAAACTCACGTATTTGGTAAAACGAGTTGATATTACTAAAAGAAAGCAAAACAGATGTTATAACAATTCAAGGAGATTTAGCTTTTGTTTACAGTTTAGTAAATATCAATGCTCTAGCATTTCCCAGTGAAAATGCATAGAAAGAACTTGGTGGTCAAGTGATATGACCTTCCCAACACAGACTACATTTGAGTATCGTCAGAGTTCGAAGGTGGTTTGTTGGCCGCCATTCTACGAATCTATCAAAACCTTGAATTTTGCCCGACCGTCTGTACAGGGAGAACGTAGCGGTTTATTAAACGGAAACGGGCCATTCGAGGTATCTAATGTGCACTCTTTGAAAACGTTTAACCATTATAAACTATCCCTAAGAAAAATATCAATTAAACAATGTTAAAGGTCACCAGCTTAACATTGCCTTTACTATTTGAATGATTTCAACATCCGCAAAACCAACAGAAAACCCATGTTTTTACATGTTATTATAAAACCAATTCAATAAATATAAGCATTTATTCACGTTATTATTTTTAAAACACTGAAATATCTACGATATTATTTGATTCATGTCTTCATCGAAGATCTGAGATTAAAATACTGATAAGCAGAGAAAATTAAAGTAATTGTGGGTGATTGATGAAGTTGAATGATCAAATGAAAAACAATGTTTCTTGCTTCATATAATGCTATCGTGTTTAACAGACATGTAATTACATGTGATACCTATATTTAAACATCCAAACTAATGAAAATTTTCAAAATTAAAGTAATCAATTAAACGTTGATTCATCAGCAAGGATTATATTATTAAATACTTTTTTGAGGTTCATGTGCTCCTGTGTGAATAACGTAGTAAACGTGATTCGTATGATCCTGTTTCTCAGAATAATACAAAACCTGCTAGACACATACACTAAACATAATAGTTGTCAAATAGTTATTTACGACATGAGTATCATAAGATATCTTATTACAATACGAAATTGGAGAATTATCAAACAAGACTCTTTTGCCGAAATTGTTAACCAATTGAATATTGTAATATAATGTTACCATTTGAATATCATAGAAAGTAAGACGCAATTTGTCAAAATTCACGTGAACTATAATGTTTCTTTAAATTTTACTCCTTATCCTACGAAAGATGTGTGACAGTACTTATGTTAACAGTTCTACTGCCATGGGTTTAATTAATTAGTTTGCAGTACGCAAATTATTGTTTTTGGTTTTAGAGAAGCATGGATATACAGAGTATCGGGGAAGGAAACGTCTAGAGTTTGAAAAAAGCTGTTTAACCAATTTTAATCATACTTTGTCTAATAAACAACATAAATATTTTGAATGGCTGAGCTGCAATAAACACGCAAATGTTGGTTTGAAAATATGATTTCTACGCAAAACTTTGCATTCTAGAATCATGTAAACAGACCAAAAACATGTAACATGTTTATTATTAACAATATAAATTAATATATTAGTTCAGAAAAAATTAACCGAGAAATAAAAAAGCAGTCGAACTGTGAAAATTGGGTGCTTTTTTATTTCTAGGTAAATTTTTCTTTCTGATCAAATGTATTCATTTATTTTGTTAATCATAAACAATTTATATATTAATGAAGTGTTTATATGCTTCTACAACGCAAATAGTTGCCTAGAAAACATATATCAAACCAACTTTTGAATGTTTATTGCGGCTTAGCCATTTGGAATATCCGTGTAGTTTATTAGACAAAATAAGCTTAAAATTGTCTTAACAGCTATTTTTCGAAGATTCGACATTTCTTCCCCGAATATCCTCTATATAAAAGGCTTGATTTCTGTTGGTACGCGACGGAACGGCGTTCCGGTTCTTTGGAAATAATTATGAAATTATACTATATATAAATAGCTATTGCTATTATATTAATAATTAATTCGAGGCGCGTTTCAAGGCCTAAGATTTTAAAAATAAAGGATATATGTATCATAATAACTCTTATGACGACACTGTTCTCAGTTACGTCAAGTTTTAATTTAGAGAATCAAAGTGAATGATCTAAGTTTACTCACTTAAATAAAGTTTTTCTTACTATACATACTATTTAGAATGTTTTTTATGTTCAAAACAAGTGTTGCCTCTACAGCATATATTTTCACGTATTATTCGTAATTGCTATGCAATATTCAATACGGACTATGTGGACCTGCAAAAAAGAAACAAAAAGAAAAGACCTACTGCAGCAGAAAATATTTTCTACTCGTCGGGATTCGAACTCATGTGTTTAAAGTTAACTCACCTGACACGGTTCCCCCTCACCACCAGGTACACGACAAGGCTACCTCCTTTCCGATGCGAAAAGAAAGTGAAGCATTTGCAGATCAAAAAAAAACAGGGTGTTCAATGTATCTTAATACAAGATCTATTTTTAAAAAGAGATTTCATTAAACTAAAATCTCTAGCGTTCATATTGTTTTTCGACAATGTTATAAAGATCAGTCGGGGCTAATATTATACAGTAGAAAATTGGGGTTGATGTATTACACTTTAAGAGTTGTTATTTATATATGTCCAAAATTAACAAGAAAATGACAAATGATAGAAAATATATTCTATTATAATGACCGTATAGCAAACACTCAGAATGTAACAATATTTGGGAGGAAAAAAATCAAAATTAAAATGCCTAATTTTTCCAGTCAAAACTTTACCACCGTAATATAAATCTTTTGATGTTACTTCGTTATTTTTTATGACACGATATTTTTGAAAATAGGTTATTATTAAGAAAGAATTAATATTCTTTTCTGCGCTAAAATAATGCAATAATATTAATCGTGTGATGATATATACAGCCTCAAATTTGTGGGGCTAATATGATACAACTTAAGAGGCTAATGTAATACGGGTGTCGGGGCTATTTTGATACACTAAAAATTAACACGCAGACAACTGGAAGGGATTTTTTTATGTTTAATATTACATCAAAGGCGCTAAAATTCCGATTTGATGTTGATAAACTATCCAAGTGTTTATCTGAGAAAGAAAGAGCAGGCGACAATTCATATAGATTTCCTCGTTCTCCTCCCTACCCAGTACATGGTGATTCACTTATGATTATGAATTGGCGGGAGCTTCTACTGTTTCAGTGCAGTTATTGATTTTTCACTGGAATCACAAGGAACCAGGCCTACAATAGGAGCTAACACCATCCCTTCAACTCCAGATATCAACTGTTCTCATCCAGTACTTTTGAGATAATAGTGTTGGGAAAAAAATTAAAAAAACAGTAGCCCTCCAAAGAATAAGGAAGCGGTTAGACCCAATAGCAGCAATCATTACTAGTGAAGAGTGGATCATTGCTAGGAAAGAGTGGAGTGTTTAATTTACATTAATTTAATATCTCTTTTTAAAAAGAGATTTCATGAAACAAAAATCTCTAGCGTTAATATTTGTTTTTGACAATGTTAATAGGTATTTGTTTGCAATTTTCGAAAATTCAGATCGTTCGCCCAAAATTGAACGTACGCCACCTTTAAACATCTTGTGCTTCGAGGAATAGATTTACAGAAAAATTGGAGCTCTTTTTGAGAAAATTATGTAAATATGATGGGGTTTGGTGTAAAGTACCTTCAAAATGAAAAGATTCGTTTCAAATTCGAAGATTCGTAATATTAGCCAGATCGTTCAAGGAATATCCATTTTGGTGAAAATCGTGTTTACTTAAGGCTCTAGATATACTCACACGAATACGGATTCACAAAGAGGGGTTTTGGAAAATCACTTTTTCGGGTTCAAAAAACAAGCGTTTTGACAGCCTTTTGTATAGAAAATAAAAGAACAATACCAACAATCCACTTTTTTCGAACTAGCTACTTACAAAACGTGTTTTCTGTGAAAATTTCGACACTTCCTCCTACGGCATTACGTAACTCTTTACACGTGGAGGTAAAAATATTCCAGAGTTACTGGGATTTGATCTCGGATTCCTGTAGTCTGTAGGTCTGGCTCGACCGCACTGAGCTATCACCGGTATTTCTCAAAACGCTGTCCAAGCACACTTATTACGTTAAGAATAGTTACGTGATATTCATTGCACTTAGATTTTTTATTAGAGAAATGTTCTACATGTGTCAAAGATATCAAATTCACAAAAATAATGCAACCGCATAAAACCCACGCAACTACATAGCTCATTTTACTAAGAAATATTTTCAACCAGAGGCCGTGGTCTTTAGAACCCTCTGTGGACGTCGTTCCCGGTCTTATCTTTCGGCGACTACGGCCAAGGTTGAATTACGTCACAGATGAAAGTTGCGATAACGCTAGAGCTCAACACGGGCGCGCGTGCAGACGTTCTGAAGCCAGAATCGCAATAGTGGCATATTTATACGTGATTCTTAGACATTAACACACTAAAATAAATAGTGGCGCCTCAAAACACATACTTTATGTGATATTTATAATGGATACGAATGATTAGAACTATACAATTAACCGCAAAATTGTTTCTACCCACAAAAATAATTCGCCGTGGATGAGATTCGATCTTACGTGCCTAAGCTTCTTCAACGGTGCGCTTACCTGCTATGCCACAGAAACTCTCATAACTTTTGTCCCTCACAAAGATGATTTTAAACTGTCATGTATCACAGATTTGACTAAAAAAGAACGTGCAGCGTTGAGATGCTTGTGTTAACTACAGACGGACAAACAGACGTTTTGTCGTAAATAGATTTTTTAGTAACAAGGACTTACAAAACATGGATTCTGTCTACAAACGTATTGAAGTAATTCACTATATACAAGAATAACATTTATCTACTTTTGTCGTGACCAGTGATCGGAATTTAGAGGTTTTTGTCGAAAAATCCCCGTCTCCCGGCGCATGATTACAATACCTTTTCTTCTTACTACATAGTTACCAGAAAGGAAGAAAAAATGGTTTTTCATTGTTTCTATTCAACAAAAGTTTTCAATCAATTCCAAAGGTGAAATAATCAGTAAATATTAAAAAGAGATTTATTAACAATATGAAATGAAATACAATAAGAAAGGAATCTTCTGTTCTTTACTTTGTATTCTTAACAAATCTATAGGAAAATCATAATAAAGGCATTATTTCAACAACATTCGAAAATTGTTGTTGAGAATCTATGGAGAAACTGTTAATGCCGGGTCCTGGTAACGTAAAAAGGGTTAACTAATGTTGTGAAATGTAGAAAAAAATCCTTTAACTCGTGTTGCCCGAAACCAATGTTTTGTGGGTCGTTGATACAGAAAAATCGAACGACGGCGAAAAACCTGTATGCACTTAGTGTGTTTGTTGATGTGTCTGTTCTTGTGTCTGTTCGTATGTCTGTAATTTTCAAAAAAAATTATATGACCTTATTGAAAGAATTACTTATGGACAACAAATTTCATTTGAAAGAAAAATCTGTGTTCAATTTTAGAGTTGTAGGAAAACGCCGAAAAAATTCAAACTTTTCCAATTTTCGAAAATTCAGAGTTTACAGTGGACATAGGACGTATGTCGCCTTTATAGGTGTATTTTACTCTATTCTTAGAAGAAATTTAAAGAAAAAAATTGGGGTCGTTTTTGAGAAACTTTTGAAAATGACCGACGGCTTCATGTAATGTACCCTCAAATTTTAAAGAATGATTTTTAATATCTCAAAGTTTCAACTAGAATCACATCGACAAGGGATTCTTCAATTTGGAAAAGATCGTACGATCTGTTTAGGCGCTAGTAGTGTTCACAGATGGACGGAGAGACGGACAGACGCAGAGAGACTGACGTTTTGCTTTCAATTGATGTTTTGGCATCAAAGACCCACAAAACAGGATTTATGGTTACATCACGTGTTAGAGATTTTTTCTCTTAATTTAGTAACTGGATTAATCCACTCCTTTGTTTTCAGGGCCCGGCAATACATTTTTCTGCCGAAAATTCGCCGTTTTTTTTCGCGGAGCATTACATAACTTTCTCTATACTACGTATATTACTCCGTATGTATGTGGGTATACGAGAAAGTAAAAAGTTACGTAATTCTACGGAGGAAATCGGCTAATTTTCGACACAAAAACTGTAATTTCCGGGCCCTGGTGTCAAAAAAGTGGATAAATTCAGTTGATAAATATAGAATAAAATCCCTTTAACATGTGGTGTAGCCAGAAGCCAGGTTTGGTGGGTAGTAAATACAAAAAAAAAAAAGATTAATGGTAAAACGTGTTTCCTCTGTGAATAATGCTAGCGGCTAAACTGTTCAGGCAATTTTATCTAAAGTTGATATTCCGCAAGCGGTTTGACTGATGTCGAGCCCTCCTGAATTTCAAATCAATATTTTATTTTTGGATGGTACTCTACAAGAAGCCCCTGAAACATTTTCAAAAATTAAAAAATGGCATGAACTTTTCTGGTTAACTTTTATTGCCGGATAGCGTAATGGACGCTATAAGACGATGGCGGAGATGATTTTCGTTCATATATTTAATTTTTCCAAAAATTCAACAAAACAATTTTTTTCCGGCGTTTTCCTACAACTTAAGTATTGAAGATAGTTTGTTTCCTTAATGAAATGTGTTCATGAAAAACAGATCTTCAAATATTCCTTTCAAATAAACAGTCCTTTAAAAAAGATCACGTACAATTGTTTAAAAATATAAGTGCTTTAGATAATTTTACAATTTTTGAAATAGCAAATTTGAATTTCCCCCGCTTCGTTTGACGAGCTGTCATTCTCAATTTCTTTTGAATTCTGATGATTGTCAGGACGGACAAGGCGCTATTACGACGCTGTATTTTTCATTTAATGTCAAAAACAGTTAAAAATTGTGAGTAATGTACTCTAGGGAGAAATGTATTCTGTGAACGTTTTCTTAAATTTTGGTATCCCCGTGGCCTAACTCATATACAAGACGAATTCTGAGTACAGAAAGAAACTAGCGTTTATTCTTCAAATCGCACGAGCGTTTGCTCTTTGAGTTGCATTGATTTAATTGAAATTATCTCAATGAGGTTTTCTCTCTTAATAATAGTATTTAAATAAAACATGAAAGAAAAACAGAAAATACCGGAATTTTGAAGGAACATTTATTACAAAAATTTGATGTTTTGTTGTTATAATATTCAACTATGGATATTTGAGATGTGTTTCCGAGAAGTTCATTGTTGGCGACATGAATGGGAAAGATATAACATACGGCGGCTTTGGCCGGTATTACACTATAAAAGTTATATGACATATATTTGATAAAGAACTTTGTGGCAGTCTTTGAACTTTGATGAGAAAACTTTGACAAAGAAATTTGATGAGCGTATTACATTTCGTCCAAATTTTATGTAGGTTTGCTCGCGATTTACAATCAATTACGCACAAATAGTTGTGCTTTGCTACTTTATGTTTTATTATAACTAATCTATGTTTAATGCTAATGTAGTAAAAGGTAAATAAGAAAACGTTTGAGGGTGAGGCTTTAGAACAACGCCATGGTGAGGTTATGGGTCGCACATTGTGAAGCATTAATTAAAGACCTTCGAAATGAAGAATTATTTGAGGATGGATGAGGAAACATTCAATTTTCTTTGTCGTTCTTCCTTCTTTCGAAATTCAGTCCTCTGATAGGAAAGTTTAAAAAAATTATCTTCCTGAACTGGGCATTTTCCAAACACCATATTTTCCACTTCCCGGGAAAATGTGTCCTACAAACGTTAATTCGTTTGGTTTTACTTTTGTAGTTCGGATGGACAGTATTATATAAACTTTCTAATTACTCTCACTCAGCAATTATGACTTTGGTTGAAGCAATACCCCTATATCGGACGCCATGTTACCAAATATGATAAAACTTGGAAGCCGGAGACTACATTTTATCCAAGAAATTTTATAAAATATTGGCTATTACACTGTCATATTTCTTTTATAAAACACCTTTGACAAAAATCTTTTACAGTGTAATACCGGCCTTTATTTACTTAACGTTAATGTTAGAATATCTCTACGTTCAATAAAATGTTGTAATCAAGTTTAAAGTCGAGAAGTATATATATATATATATATATATATATATATATATATATATATATATATATATATATATATATATATACTTTCCAAATTATTTTACCTTTCAATAAATTTAGTTATAAAATAGATTTTGAAATTTTTCGCAGGAATAAAAAATTAAATTTACTGCTTTCCGGGGCATCTATAAAAAAATTTCTTAATTTATCAAGAGACTAATTATGATTTGTTTGGTTGTACTTGTAAGGTCATCATTTAAAAGAAAATATAATATTTAAGAATGATTTTAGAATATCTTGAGATCGGGCAAAAATAATTTTATGTATTCGAAACACGAATTAGTGGTCCATAAACAAGTCCTATAAGAACATTTAATCACAGCAATGCTAACTGAAAAACAAAACAATTTTAACAGGAATTGATAAGCAAATATGTGCCCATTGTTGGCAGCGTCCGTTGTTGCTGCCCACAGCATCCATTGTTGCGCTTATTGCCGACGCTTCTGAGGTTGATGCTCTCTTCAGCTGCCTGTCCCAGTTGGGACTCTACAGCCAGGTGTTAGTGGTGTGGGATTTTTCTTCTCCTAGTTTTGCCTCCACTCCCCCGTACTGAGACGGGGATTGGTAAACTAGGAAAAATAACATAGGGGTTAATACATTTTATGTTGGACAGGTTATTTTATTAGGCCTTTAGGAAGACGGAAATAGGGGGTGGAAAAAAGGATTTAATGTTTTTATTGATTTTTACTTTCTCGCACTTACTGTCGTAAGAAGAAAAGGTATTGTAATCGTGCATCAGAATACGGCGAATTTTCGGCAGAAAAACCGTCCCATCCTGGTAACGAAAAAGTGAATAAATTTATTTGCTAAATTTAGGGGGAAATCCTTTAACGCGTTTAGTAGCCAGAATTCATGTTTTGTGGATCGTTGTTACCGAAAAATTGAATAACGGCGAAACGTTTGTCTATCAGTCTTCCGTCTGCGAACAACGCTAGGGGTTAAATTGTTCAACCGATTTTGTCCAAAATTGATAATACCCAATCGATCTTGTTGATATCACGGTCCCATTAATTCGAAACCGATATTTTAATTTTGGGAGGTACTTTACATAAAGCCCCAGAGATATTTTCAAAATGTTCTCAAAAGCAGCGTCATCGGTTTTTATTATTTTTTTCCATAATCTCAAGAACGTTTAAGAGAATGATTTGATGAATTGATGAATGAAATGATGATGATGAATTTTTAGATCTCATGTTGGCGTCTGTCTGTCCGTCTGTAGTTAACACAAGCATCTCAACGCTGCACGTTCTTTTTTAGTCAAATCTGTGATACATGAAAGTTTAAAATAATCTTTGTGAGGAACAAAAGTTATGAGAGTTTCTGTGGCATAGCAGGTAAGCGCACTGTTGAAGAAGCTTAGGCACGTAAGATCGAATCTCATCCACGGCGAATTATTTTTGTGGGTAGAAACAATTTTGCGGTTAATTGTATAGTTATAATCATTCGTATCCATTATAAATATCACATAAAGTATGTGTTTTGAGGCGCCACTATTTATTTTAGTGTGTTAATGTCTTTAAGAATTACGTATAAATATGCCACTATTGCGATTCTGGCTTCAGAACGTCTGCACGCGCGCCCGTGTTGAGCTCTAGCGTTATCGCAACTTTCATCTGTGACGTAATTCAACCTTGGCCGTAGTCGCCGAAAGATAAGACCGGGAACGACGTCCACAGAGGGTTCTAAAGACCACGGCTTCTGGTTGAAAATATTTCTTAGTAAAATGAGCTATGTAGTTGCGTGGGTTTTATGCGGTTGCATTATTTTTGTGAATTTGATATCTTTGACACATGTAGAACATTTCTCTAATAAAAAATCTAAGTGCAATGAATATCACGTAACTATTCTTAACGTAATAAGTGTGCTTGGACAGCGTTTTGAGAAATACCGGTGATAGCTCAGTGCGGTCGAGCCAGACCTACAGACTACAGGGATCCGAGTTCAAATCCCAGTAACTCTGGAATTTTTTTACCTCCACGTGTAAAGAGTTACGTAATGCCGTAGGAGGAAGTGTCGAAATTTTCACAGAAAACACGTTTTGTAAGTAGCTAGTTCGAAAAAAGTGGATTGTTGGTATTGTTCTTTTATTTTCTATACACAAGGCTGTCAAAACGCTTGTTTTTTGAACCCGAAAATGTGATTTTCCAAAACCCCTCTTTGTGAATCCGTCTTCGTGTGAGTAATTCTAGAGCCTTAAGTAAACACGATTTTCACCAAAATGGATATTCCTTGAACGATCTGGCTAATATTACGAATCTTCGAATTTGAAACGAATCTTTTAATTTTGAAGGTACTTTACACCAAAGCCCATCATATTTACATAATTTTCTTGAAAAGAGCTCCAATTTTTCTGTAAATCTATTCCTCGAAGCACAAGATGTTTAAAGGTGGCGTACGTTCAATTTTGGGCGAACGATCTGAATTTTCGAAAATTGCAAACAAATACCTATTAACATTGTCGAAAACAAATACTAACGCTAGAGATTTTTGTTTCATTAAATCTCTTTTTAAAAATAAATATTAAATTAATGTAAATTATACACTCCACTCTCTCCTAGTAATGATCCACTCTTCACTAGTAATGATTGCTGCTATTGAGTCTAACCGCTTCATTATTCTTTGGAGTGCTACTGTTTTCTAAAAAATTTTTCCAACAGTTTTATCTCAAAAGTACTGGATGAGAACAGTTGATCTCTGGAGTTGAAGGGATGGTGTTAGCTCCTATTGTAGGCCTGATTCCTTGTGATTCCAGTGAAAAATCAGTAACTGCACTGAAACAGTAGAAGCTCCCGTCAATTGATAATCATAAGTGAATCACCATGTACTGGGTAGCGAGGAGAACGAGGAAATCTATATAAATTGTCACCTGCTCTTTCTTTCTCAGATAAACACTTGGAGAGTTTATCAACATCAAATCGGAATTTTAGCGCCTTTGATGTAATATTAAACATAAAAAAATCCCTTCCAGTTGTCTGCGTGTTAATTTTTAGTGTATCAAAATAGCCCCGACACCCGTATTACATTAGCCTCTTAAGTTGTATCATATTAGCCCCACAAATTTGAGGCTGTATATATCATGACACGATTAATATTATTGCATTATTTTAACGCAGAAAAGAATATTAATTCTTTCTTAATGATAACCTATTTTCAAAAATATCGTGTCATAAAAAATAACGAAGTAACGTCAAAAGATTTATATCACGGCGGTAAAGTTTTTGACTGGAAAAATTAGGCATTTTAGTTTTGATTTTTTTCCTCCCAAATATTGTTACATTCTGAGTGTTTGCTATATGGTCATTATAATAGAATATATTTCCTATCATTTGTCATTTTCTTGTTAATTTTGGACATAAATAAATAACAACTCTTAAAGTGTAATACATTAACCCCAATTTTCTACTGTATAATATTAGCCCCGACTGATCTTTATAACATTGCCGAAAAAATGAACGCTAGAGATTTTGTTTAATGAAATCTCTTTTTAAAAATAGATCTTGTATTAAGATAAATTGAACACCCTGTTTTTTTTTAAACTGCAAATGCTTCACTTTCTTTTCGCATCGGAAAGGAGGTAACCTGGTGGTGAGGGGGAACCGTGTCAGGTGAGTTAACTTTAAAGACCCGAGTTCGAATCCCGGCGAGTGGAAAATATTTTCTGCTGCAGTAGGTCTTTTCTTTTTGTTTCTTTTTTGCAGGTCCACATAGTCCGTATTGAATATTGCATAGCAATTACGAATAATACGTGAAAATATATGCTGTAGAGGCAACACTTGTTTTGAACATAAAACACATTCTAAATAGTATGTATAGTAAGAAAAACTTTATTTAAGTGAGTAAACTTAGATCATTCACTTTGATTCTCTAAATTAAAACTTGACGTAACTGAGAACAGTGTCGTCATAAGAGTTATTATGATACATATATCCTTTATTTTTAAAATCTTAGGCCCCGAAACGCGCCTCGAATTAATTATTAATATAATAGCAATAGCTATTTATATATAATATAATTTCATAATTATTTCCAAAGAACCGGAACGCCGTTCCGTCGCGTACCAACAGAAATCAAGCCTTTTATATACAGGATATTCGGGGAAGAAATGTCGAATCTTCGAAAAATAGCTGTTAAGACAATTTTAAGCTTATTTTGTCTAATAAACTACACGGATATTCCAAATGGCTAAGCCGCAATAAACATTCAAAAGTTGGTTTGGATATATGTTTTCTAGGCAGCTATTTGCGTTGTAGAAGCATATAAACACTTCATTAATATCTAAATTGTTTATGATTAACAAAATAAATGAATACATTTGATCAGAAAGAAAAATTAACCTAGAAATAAAAAAGCACCCAATTTTCACAGTTCGACTGCTTTTTTATTTCTCGGTTAATTTTTTTCTGAACTAATATATTAATTTATATTGTTAATAATAAACATGTTACATGTTTCTGGTCTGTTTACATGATTCTAGAATGCAAAGTTTTGCGTAGAAATCATATTTTCAAACCAACATTTGCGTGTTTATTGCAGCTCAGCCATTCAAAATATTTATGTTGTTTATTAGACAAAGTATGATTAAAATTGTTTAAACAGCTTTTTTCAAACTCTAGACGTTTCCTTCCCCGACACTCTGTATATCCATGCTTCTCTAAAACCAAAAACAATAATATGCGTACTGCAAACTAATTAATTAAACCCATGGCAGTAGAACTGTTAACATAAGTACTGTCACACATCTTTCGCAGGATAACGAGTAAAATTTAAAGAAAAATTATAGTTCACATGAATTTTGACAAATTGCGTCTTACTTTCTATGATATTCAAATGGTAACATTATATTACAATATTCAATTGGTTAACAATTTCGGCTAAAGAGTCTTGTTTGATAAGTCTCCAATTTCGTATTGTAATAAGATATCTTATGATACTCATGTCGTAAATAACTATTTGACAACTATTATGTTTAGTGTATGTGTCTAGCGGGTTTTGTATTATTCTGAGAAACTGGATCATACGAATCACGTTTACTACGTTATTCACACAGGAAAACATGAACCTCAAAAAAGTATTTAATAATATAATCCTTGCCGATGAATCAACGTTTTATTGATGATTTTAATTTTGAAAATTTTCATTAGTTTGGATGTTTAAATATAGGTATCACATGTAATTACATGTCTGTTAAACACGATAGCATTATATGAAGCAAGAAACATTGTTTTTCATTTGATCATTCAACTTCATCAATCACTCACAATTACTTTAATTTTCTCTGCTTATCAGTATTTTAATCTCAGATCTTCGATGAAGACATGAATCAAATAACATCGTGGATATTTGAGTGTTTTAAAAATAATAACGTGAATAAATGCTTATA